>OZ029917.1:40856222-41143024 GCA_964023275.1 Norana najaformis
ATGCATAAATCACATACATAAATATACAGTATAAAAACAGCTAAAGGATTTACTGTAGAGGTAGGCAATGGAAACTGACCTGCAATCCGTGAAAAGATGCAACGCCCATATAGAGCAACACCCCATACAAAACCGACAATGGAACAAACTAAGACAAAGAGAGAACACAAGTCAGAATTATTAAATGCAAAACAGATCATGTATTCAAAAATTAATTAAATGCAGTTAAGCAAAATGTCCCTCCACCTCCTGATGTAAAATCCATATCTCCCATCCCCAATTTTTATTATAAATACTAATTATTCTGATTTTTTATTATTATTTACTAGTAATTATTTTTATTGCAATTTTTACCCTGTATAGCAATTATCCATCAGGATTTAAAATTATCATCATTATTATTATTGTAGATATAATACTCTTATTGAACACTGTTAACCTTAAGAATTTCTGCAATGAAGACTGAGAGTCCAATCAGTGTAAACACCAGAATTCCCGTAACTCTTTGCTCCCTGTCACAGAACAAAACAATCAACTGTACCTGGGCCGCTTGGACTAGCAGCATCCAAACAGCTCCTCCCGAGTCATTCTTCAGACAATAATCGACACTGACCCGATTTCAGACATTCTTAAGTCTTGGCAATCAATAGAGCGACTTAATTTCAGCAGAAATTAAATTAATAATCCTAATGAAGACGAGATGTAATGAACGAATGAAACCGTTAATTGATTCAAAAAAATTACATCAACGACAATATCATATAATTTAAGTTAGGCTCTGCTGGGTATCAGTTGGGCAATCAGAAAACAAGGCAGCATATGAGAAGCTGCAGAAGTCGCAATTTGAAGCAGAAGATTCACTGGACGCTTGCAGCGGAAAGACTACCTTATGCCGAGAAATGTGGGTCGTTCTCCGGGAGCAGTTTCAGCTTCCACAGTCAGACTATGGACGTGATTGATGGAAAGAATAGTGGCTCCAACAAACCATGGAGCCCCAAATGCGGAACAGACAGCAACCTGGAGAGCGATGACCAGCAGATCTAAATGAAAGCCACTGCCTTTCTACAAGCCAAGACAAAAGCAGAAAATCATCTTCATCGAAATGACTCAAATAACAGCCAGTTTAAAAATACGCTGTAAAATAAAGAATATTAACTTTTTAAATGGGACTTTTTTATTTACATATTTTCCACTGATTCACACTTCATTCCTTTACATTCTGCTAGTTTAAAAACAAACCAAAACAATTAGTAAACCTGGATTTACAGTATTTATTCCTGCATTTGCTAGTTGTTGACCCCTCCCCTCGGAGGGATTAATTCCAGCCCGAAGGAGAAAGAGATTCCTGCATTTGCCATGATTCAGAATTCATGAAACACTTTTAAGTAAATCAAAGACTCGTTAAAAACTGCTTCAGTACAACATGAACTCTGACCTAACACAAGCAAGGACAAAGATCCCAAAAATTAATTCACCTAGAGAAAATGACCTCATCAAAACATGACCTCTTTAAAACGAGGCTCTTCATTTGGCTCCCAAAGAAAGTGTAACAATAAGTCTCCGGTGTACGTTACAGCCACTTGCTGTTACATCTGAGTGATCACCTTGAGTTTCTTTTCCTTGCGTGTGATGATGACTGTTGCAAGGTGTTGATCAATAAACATCAGGATAGCCACAAAAACAGCCGGGGGAATCGCAGCAACGACACTGAACCAAGGATTACTCCCAAGTGGATTAATAATCCAGCCGCGGTCCGATCGCATTGCCTAAAACAGAAAATCTCTGTGGAAGAAAATGGCCAGAGCAGCAAAATAAATGCTAAGTCATGCCACTAGTTCTTTACCATTGCAGGTCTAGCACTGAGAAACAATGTCCCCTTTACACTTCACATTGGAAACCTCTTCATCTATTCACAATTTTCCTGTTTAGAAAATTATTTTCTACTAATAATTGTTAATTTTCTAGAACAAGTGTGTTTTCGAAAATTTCTTTTTCACCCTGTTTAGCATTTGTAATATTAATAAATTTTTATAACAATAATATTATTAATATTACCATTATTATAATTGGGAAATTGTAGAACATAAGATAACTGACAAAAATTCACAACAAAATGTGTCAGCTGTTGTTATAGCTTTTAATATATCTGTATAACTCACACCGACTCCGTGGAGAAGAATAAGTAATTCCCTTTGATGAACCAACAAACAAGAGTCAAAAAGGTTAATAAAGGTAGAAGGGTTAAAAGATCTTAGTCTGTCATTTACAAGCCTGAAGTTGTTTCCAGGTGTAAAAGTGTTTCCAGGTGTTTCCAGCTTTGTTAAAACTACATACTGGTTGCTAGGTTGAAGTTTTACATAGACTCATGTATGAGGCAGTACTACCTTAAAGGCAGTTGGTATTCGAAGCTTCACTGTTCTCAGACCAACCACGGCGTCCAACGAGACCATAAGGCAGACAACACCAAAGACGGCAAGGTCACTGATGCATTGACAAATCTAGAGAAAGAAAACCTTCTCATGAGCACAAAAGGAATTAGTAATAAACAAAAACCACTTCCAACTGCCATAAGTGATAAACTCTAGCGATATCTGTAGCGCCAGGACCCTAACGCACAAGTCACCAGTCGATAAGTGCTTCAAGTTAAACCGTAGTTAAAGACCATAACACGCAAATCCAGTCAAAATCAGATGGGTCAGAGAAGCTTAGACAGTCTACAATAGGTTAGCAAGTTGAAACACGACGACAATCCTGTTACTACCACATGACATCAGTTACCATGACAACAATTACCATGACACCAGTCACCAAGGCATCCTGTTACCACAACAGGACATCAGCTACCAGAACAATAGCTAAAATGGCATCAGTCACCATGGCATCAGTCAGGTCACACAGGTGCCACAAACTGTCTTTGCCTGCCATGTTCTGTTTACTTTCTGCTGGACGTCCATGGGTTAACAGAGCGATTGGGAAGTTTCCTTCAATGAAGCAGCACTGATTTCAATTAAGATCTTATGCAAATAATTAAAATAATGTAAACAATAATAAATAAGACTAAAGATTACAAACATATAACTAAAATAGACCTGAAAATCTCAGCAGTAAAATAATGAAGCTGCCCTCACCTTAAAAGGAAGAAAACGTGTCTTCTTCAGCAACTTTAGCAAAAGCAACAAGAAAAAGGTTCCGAAGAAAAGAAAGAGGGAAAAGAAAAACTCTGGTGGAAAAACTTGAGCCCTGCAACCATCTCCCACTAAAAGTCCGCCCCTCTTGAGACAGTCTAACTCTGATTCCCCAGTCCAGTTAGACGCTGTAGTCAAATCTGGAAAGCAAGTCAAAAAGCAAGAAAATAAGTAAACAGAAAATCATCATAATGTCAAGAAGAAATAAGCTTTAAATATTTTAAAATCAAAATAATTATACCATAAAAAAATTTAAAATACGAAATATTTAGGTGAAGCAAGTTTCATTTTAAATGAACAGTATTGTTTTGCAAATGCAGCATGCCATGGAAATCTTAAATAAATTTTAACATTTATTGTAAAAAATATTGATAAGGCTTAACAACAATCTTCCACTGTGCTTAGCTTTTAAGTAGTGCTTTAAAAATTTTGAGTCTATGTTTACATTTACGATTACATATGACGCTGCTGTAGGGGATGTTTAGCCTTTGTCTTAACTCACTCATTCGTTCAATAATTCAGTCATTCCTGTTCCTAACCTTCAACGACTGGGGCAAAGGCGTTTTCAGTGACACCATCGCCATCATCTCCAAATTCTGTTGAAAGTCGACAGGCACAGTTTTCGTCCAGTGCTCTCGTACTCTGAAAGCGGTTCAGCTGCTGAATTTGTTTTGTAAACGCCTCGTAGATGAAGATGAATGCGATCAGTATCACAAAGCTCTCCTGAGTGAAACGAGTGATATAGCGCATCAGGAAGCTCAGATCAAAGACGACAAAGATGAGGAAAGTGACGCAGATCCAGACGCCAATCCAAAATCGAAATTCCAGGTAGTACCAACCAAACTGCCTTGTAAATCAAACCATTCTGATGTTGAAACACGCAAAATTAAGTTCCATGAGCACATATTTCATCGTCATCTCGAGATTTCTATCGCGCCCAACGAAAGCTAAGTCACGAGAACCAGCTTATTCACAGGCGCTCAGTCATAAGAAAATCGATAGGCTAGAAGCGTTCAGTTCCAGTCAAGGTCCAAGAGTCAGGCAGGCAGACGGCTATGGTGTGTGGTGTTTGGAATTGGATCTCTAGGATAGATAAGGGAAAGAAGAGGAATCAGGACAGGATTCATCAGAGCATGGCCTTCGGATGACTAATTTTGTTCAGTAAAAAAACTAGAACTACGTGTTCTAAAATTAATCAAAAGAAGTACTGTGTACAATGAATCACAAGTTGAGTGGCATAAAGCACGAAGACGAACACGACAATGAAGAAATCGTGAATAAGAGACTATGATAATGTGTATGACAATGATAATGAAAATAACAGAGATGATAACTAGGAAAACGATGATAATCATGAGGATGATGATGGTGATGATGACAATGATGATGATAAACATGATGACAGTGACAAGTTTGATGCCTTCCAGGAACTCTCCTCCACAAGTGAAAATTTCCTTAAGTATTTAATCTAATCTAATCTAATGACTTCTATAGCACTGTCATCATGATGCCCAAATCATCAGTCGATGGTCGTTTCAAGTGAAACCACAATCAAAAACCATAATCCTTATGAGAAGCCAGGTTGAACTCCAGTAAAAAATATACTATAAAGTTTTAAAAAACTCTTCCTTTTGCGCAAAACTCACATGCAAACCCTGTAGACTGTGCCTTCAAAGAGTAGAAGAGGACCCGTAGAACTGAGAATTGTCAGAGGTTGACCACAAAACAAGTGGTACGTTACTCCACAGATGGCTCCACTAACAAGACATTTAAATGTCCCCTAAAACGAAAACGAAATCGCTGGGTAATTTTATGCATAAATCTCCAACATTTCTCATCGTCAAACAAAAGCTAAAATCAATTCTGCAAGAGCTGGTCTGTTTGGACAGCACTGATGATGTGTCAGAATTAAGAGGACTGAGCAAGTGAAGATGGCATGCAGCCAAAGTCGAAATTATAGATGTAAATGTTAAATGTAAATATATATCAATCTTTCATTTCACCAAACATAGGTAGGATAAATGCAAAAAAAGGAAAACAAGAGAAGAAAGCAAAGAGAAAACAAAGACCTGCCTGTAATGTTATAGTAAAAGTTGCCACAGCCATAACACAACAAGAAGAGCTTAATTCGACCCTGCTCAGTTTTCAATGAATTAATCAGGTAAGATCCTTCACCACCTCTGCTCCTTTGAATGGGTATCATGCCACTTAATGTTTTTCCATAACGACCGTATGACTTTGACCGTGCTCATTTTGCAATGAATTTTTCAGGTGAGATTCTTCGTCACCTCTACCCGTTTGAATGGGCGCCATGTCATTTAATTTCCCGTGTACAGACAGTGGTGCAGAAGTGGAACGGGGATAAGATTCTTTGAGAAGTTCAGTTTGCTAAGCAAAATTTAATGATTTTACACAGACTGCATCAAGTCGCTACATGACGATCCTCATCCATTTTGACTGCAATCGTCAGTTTATTTTATTTTCGTTCTCAACTTAAAACTTACCTTTTTCAAATTGCTTATCCAAAGTAGGCTGCCTCTGTCTTGTGGATACTGACCTGAATGCGGCTTGGCTTTGGTGCACCATCGGTTGATGTCTTGTGCATTAGACACTGGCATAATTATTATTATTTATTATTATCTTTGTCTGATGAATCACAGACTTACAATATCATTATTTGTAACCGCTCCCAGCAAGCCACCAAACACTGTCATTGTTGTCAGACAACCAACGTACATGAAGAAGGCTGAACCGACACACTGGATGTGTATTCCATCCGTAAAATCACTCAGGTACCATGGAGCTTTGCGCCTTACGTCACCAACCAAACCACCAAATACTCTGCAAATTAACAAAACAGAAGCAGCTAGGAAAACTGTGCTTGGTTTCTGCTGAGTCGGCTACATTATATATCTGATACGGTGCTTCTAAGACATTCTTGCTTAATGCCCAATCTGCACAGATGTACTGGACAGCCAAGGCTCCATCCTCTGGCCCAGTGAGGAGACAGACAGGTACTTAGCCACTTGATCGCTACGAGACTTTGCACTTTTACCTTAGACAGTATTTGTTAATCAATTCACCTCCAAATTTCCAGATACTGACCCTGGCCGGTCAGGGAAACTCAAAATCTTGAAGTGGTCGGACTCAACCGCTCTTGTCCATGTGCAGCAAGGGCACCCAGCTGACCTCAACCAGCCTTTTGGGGGGCCAGGTATAAAGGATCAAGGAGCTCTGGCATCTGTTCACTGTCACAATGTGGGATGGGTCCAAACAGCCAGTCTCCTTGATTGGATCATCTCCAACACAGAGATGTGCAATGGTCGCCGATAGACCTCTGCATTGGTGACGTGAACCGTACAGGACATGCACAGGATGCTCCTCAGCCACCACTCGTGAAAGGCATCAAGCTTCGCCTCCAAGTCCTTGGTAAGCGTCCAAGTCCCGGCTTCATAAAGGAAGACAGGCAATATGTATGCCTTGAAAAAGCAGAGTTTGGTATTCAGCTTGTACTTCAGATTCCTTGTAGGTTGCTCAAACATTCCTTGGAAATGGCCACGCAACGCCGAACCTCAGGACCACTGCTACCATCAGCCTCAACATGGGAACCGAAGTAGGAGAACCCATAAACCAGCTCCACCATGTTTCCTGCCATAATTATGTAGGCCTACATGATCGAGTGTTGAGAATGGATAAATATCATCAGTTTAACAATGCTAAACATACTTGCCAGTTCGGCTGAGGGAGGAGTCTTCGTTTCCCCGATCAGCTGCGCCATCACTGGGCCCGTCCTGGTTGTCCGGGTGTGCCGTAGGGTCCATCTGATGAAGTTGCGGCAAATCACTCAGTATTCTTCGTTTCTGAACTCAGCACGTTCCAGTTCCTTTTGTACGCTGTACCATCGAATTCTCTCTTTGACTTTCTTAAAACCGTTCTGTTTTATCCTTGCATTTTTTAAATTTTGGCTCGTTAAACGACAGTTTAACTTATGTTTACCCATCTTTTTTCAACGGCTTTGAAGCGTACGACCGAGTCACGTGACCATCTGCAGCGCCTGCGCTTTCACTGGCAAGACGACTACATCTACATCCGCCAGTCTGCTCTGAGCGATGATACCGGGCGAGTGTATGTAAGCCCAACGACAGTATATTCGGAGTACACTCGGAGCAAAGACGAGTAACGCACTGCTAGCATGGCTCTGACTGCTAGCTGTGTGTTCGTTAATTACTCTCAGGACGAGGGAGTTGGCGAGGCCGAGGATGTGCAGGGCGAACGCGGCCTTTCCCACCGCCTAAGCCTCATGAAAACATCATAATTCGGCCTTGGGTAAACGCGAGAGAGACCGCAGACTGCCATTTGTAATATAAGCAAACACATTTTGCTCTGTCTGTGAACTCCCGGCCCACCCATATTCATAAACTCTTCGCCATCCAACCACCCACTGCACCCGATTTGTCAGCCTTCATCAAAGTACCGGAAAAAGTACAAGTAAACCTGAACTTTTGTTTTTGTTTGTTTAGGTTTATGCAATGACATTGATTATAAAAATTACTTTATATTTTAGATTATTAATTGTTTTACTCAGTATTATACTGTCACCTATTTGTAATCCATGATGTAAATAGGTGACCTTTGTAGTGGAACTGTTTGTTCCTTTTAGGTCAGCCCTTTGGTACCACTGTATGTGACAGACTATAATTGTATTTGTTAATTATTTTTGGTTGTCAATAAATCTCTCTCTCTCTCTAAACCTGAGGTCAAGTACTTAATAAAAAGTACAAAATGTACTCATCTAGAAGTTTATTTAAATTACTTTTAAGTAAAAGCAAACACAACCCACCCTAGCCTCCTCTCCCCTCCTCTCTCTGGTCTCCTCACAACCGGACTTGTTTCTTGACATGGCATCTTTGGACAAACCCCACAGACTTGACGCAGCGCTCGTGAATAAGCTGGTACCCTGCGCTTAGCTTTTAAGTAGCGCTTTAGAAATTTTGAGATTACAATTATGAAAGATCTGACCTCCTATATTAAAACTTCAACATTTTCAACAGCGTAGAAGGGTAGTCCATTTAGTTCAACCCGAGAGGCTGTATGGATACGACGTGTTAGCTAGCTCATTTTTCTTATCTTCCACATCAGCTTCCCACAAGTTTACACATTTTATGACTGAGTTGGTTAGGGGCACAAAGTTGGCATAAATCTCTAAACATCTTTCTTGCTTAGCAAGGATTTGAAACCCAAACCTCTGGATTGATACCCCAGCATCCTAACCCAGCTTTTACTAAATATCAAGTTTACAATTAGTGACACGATTGATAAATTCACGAAACTTTTCACTTTATCATGAAAACCATCAGTTTAATAATTTCACAAAAATGAGCAACTTTCAAACCAAATACAGCACAAGTTGTTTACAACAAACCCATGAAAACGGTTTACATCCAAATCCTGGGAATAATTGTTTAAACAGAAAATAATGCCAAAAATCATTTATACCAATGTAGCTAATTAGGCTGGTTCTCTGCACCAGCTTTTACTAAACATCGAGTTTACAATTAGTTACACAATTGATAAACTGGTAGAACATTTTGCTAGATCAAGCAAACTAAGTTTAATACTTTCACAAAAAATTTGCACCTTTAAAACCAAATCCAGTACAAGCAGTTTACAATAAATCCATGAAAACGGTTTATACCCAAATCCTGGGCATAAATGCTTAAACAGAAGATACCAATTAATCATTTAATTATCTCTTTGAAGAAAAAAAGAAATAAAACATTTCCAGAGGTCAAAGGAAAACAGTATACAAGGCCATAGGTCAAACGGAAAGTAGGTCAAGGGAAGGTTTATGTATGTTTGCAACGTACACATGTATATATAGGGGTTGGACGCCCGAAGAGGGAAGGAGGGTTCACCAAAATGTGATACCGAATGCGGACAATGTCCAGTTTGCCTTTGGTAGTTATTTCAGTGCACTTTGTACCTTAAACACCAGCTTCAATCAGAAAACAGTCTGCACTGCATTAGTCTTTGCTTAACGTCAGAGCATCAAGATACCCACCCCACAGCACAGTTAACCCGGCAACATCAACAGGATAGCCTATTCTAGGATTTAGTATTCTGCTGGAATGCAGACGTCAGCAAAGAGGGAGAAAAGGGTCACTCAAGGGCAGACAAGGGCAGGGGTCCAAAGTAGGTCTTTTTTGCACATGTTCTTTATGGACGACCCCAAATACATGTAAGGCATGTATATAAACCTGTGTATATATATATATACATATGAAAGTGTGTATATATGTGTATATATACATACATGCGTGTGTGTGTGCAATGTACCAAAACTCTTAATAAATGTCTCTGTCTCAAAGGTACAGCAGTAGTAAACGATCTGATTCATACATCAACACACAGTCCACAACACTCAATTCGATCAGATCTCCAAAGCTCTTATTCGATCAACTCCACCCTTTGATCATTGCCCAGCATCGTCTTTTTAGCCGAATATCGTGCTCCGATCATCTCCATGATCGCCTTGTGAGTAACGCCTGGTTGTGCCCTCTTTATGTCTCCATAGTTTTCCTTCACAAACAGCGCAAACCTGTTCGGAGTGCGAGGAGTCGTAGGGCAGCTGTCTGTCCGAGCGCCAGGTCGCGCTCGAACGAGCAGCTCGAATTGGCCGCGACAGTGACCGCAGATCTTCCTTTCGATGTCAAGAGACTTCGAATGTCGACCAATTCTGAAACAATAACAAACCAAAAAGTCTTATCAAGAATTTCCTGTAAACAAATGCATTTCATACTTGAGAACCCTGTATCGCATACTTGACACACTGTCAATACCTTAAATGGCGTGGTGCCCATTTGAATGGGCAACTTTGGGAAGGATCTCACCCAATGAATTCACTGAAAAATTGGCAGGGTCGAGGCCATATCGTCGCTATTGTGTACATTTACATTCACTTCAAAACATTGTATTTCTAACTTCAAAACAGAGCACTTATCAAGACACCTTACATGACTACGCATGAGAAAAACCTCAAAAAGTCAGAAAAATCATAATGCACTACATTGGGTTGGATTGCCGAATAATTACGTGAAAACTGCAAGTTTTTATCACAAATAGTAGAAAAGTTACTAGTTTTTAAAGATGTAGGTCTACACGGCTACTGTTGAGAAATCACAAGTTGAAGTTTACCCTAACCATGACCCGTTCTAAAATCGTTCTTCCTTAGGGGTCGAGAATGTCAGTGACCAGAGTAAACTGGAACGTATTCATATGCTTCTGAGGCTGTTATCAGTGAACTCTCCAAAAAAAACTGTTCATTTGAGTTATTAACTGATCCACATGACTGTCCAAGAAGAATTTGGTTTTGCTGTGAGCTCAGAAGTAGTCCTGTGATGGACTGGCCTTTTGTCCAGGGCCTTGGGATTTGTCCACAGCTGGCTCAAAGGCCGAAGAGCAGGAAATGAGCACCTCCCCTATGTTGCACAGTGAGACGTGGGAGACTTAACATACTGGACAACAAGTACCCAGGTCTCAGAGATGACAAGTACTTACTCGTAGCCGCATTTCACGCATTTGTAGATGTACTTGGTGTTGATGTCGTACGAGTGACATCTGGTGATCGGAGGCAGATCCGGCAACGCACAATTTGCTTTCCTTGCCCTAAGTCAAATGCAAACGCAGTGTCTTGTAACAAATGGGTGAATTCTAGCATTTATATAACACCATCACCATCATTGGGACAACTGATTTACAATCTTACAGAAAACCAGTTTCTTCAATCAAACGGCACGTGTTTTGCAGAAAGTGTGGATGGCATTTGAGAATTCCGTTGCATCAAGTACCACCTCTTTTTAGCTAAGTTTTACTGATTTCCTACTATTTACTATCAGCGTTTGGTGAATAAAGCTACATACAAATCACAGAAGAAAATTTCTACTGAATTGCATACAATGCAAAAATAACCAGAAATGCTGAACTGCTGGAGCCGTCTTACCAGGATTTCCAGATTGGTCCGTGAACTTCTCGGGATCCATGTTCAGTCCAGACGACAGCATGACACATCTCGTGAATCAGAGTGTCCCTCAGCCGATCTACAACAGTTACTCACCTATCATGCCTGACAAATGCCACCTGTCATGTCAATCTGTCAATCAAATTAGCACATCAAATGCCAACTGTCAATCAATCCATCCATCTGTCAATCAAATGGCCCATCAAATGCCAATCAATCAATCAACCACCAGTTCATGGTAACTCTGAACCACCTCGACATCCAGAAGGTCAGGTCAATACCCAGAAGATTGGAGTCAACACCCAGAAGGTCAGAGTCACCACCCAGAAGGTCGGAGTCAACACCCAGAAGGTCGGAGTCAACACCCAGAAGGTCGGAGACAACACCCAGAAGGTCGGAGTCAACACCCAGAAGGTCGGAGTCAACACCAAGAAGGTTCACTCACAGTTCAGTTGTATGTACTCTGTTGCATGACGCTAACTTTGCAAGCCATCACCAGATACTACAAGCATCATCACACAGGCGCTATCCAAGTTCTCCAATTAGATTACTAGGTAGACTAGAGTTGACTAACCAGCTGAGTCACAGACTTTGACTGAGAGCTCAATCTGAGCCATTCTCTTTGGCGGATCCTCTCTCGTCAGTCGGCTCCTACAGAACCCGGCCGTCCTCCGCAGCTGGTTGTTCCAGATGACGTTCATATCAGAAGGGAGCTAAGAGGTTCAACACAACACAACTATTAGATGATCATTCCAGATCACATTCACATCAGTATGAGTCTGAAAGTTTTAACGTTACACAGCATTTTCAAAATATACAGAACCCTTCTCATTATGCACTTCATTTCAGCAAAAATTCTTACATAATACGATCAATATCACTAAGGGAGTTCTGTACAAACTACAAATTGTTCAGAACTCTCTTGCCAGAGCCACAACAAAGACCCCAAATATCAGCATTTTATGCTTCTCCAACGGATTATTTGGATTAAAATTTTGACTTGAAGCGACCATTGACTGATGATTTGAGCATTATGATTACGGCTTTATAGAAGCCTTTAGATTAGATTAGATCAAGGAAGAGGAGCATACACTCAATTTCCCTCTGACTGCTACTAGGAGAGATTAAGCCAATGATGCGCCAATGATGCTTACTTTCATGTTAAAGACTTCTCGGTTGTAGAGGGCGAAAAGTTCGGCTGTAAGTTCATTTCGCAGAGATTTAAAGTTCTTCACGTACCTGATGTAAACAAACACAACAAAGAAAAATCAAATAATTCCAATGACCACGACCACCACCACCACCACGACCACCACCACCACGACCACCACCACCACCACATAATACACACCTTGCCGATTTTGCATCACGTAGGAAGTCTTTGACATCGGCAGACAGCGACTTGAGGAAGCTGCATCTCGGAAGTGGTGCATGTCCAACGGTGTAAGGGGCTTGTCTCTTATCAAACATCGTGGAACTTGAGGAAACCTTGGGAGTGATGTCAGAGAGGATGCGCTTCTTGGAGACGACTGGTGTGGGAGTACGGAAGATACCTACCTCCTCATCCACAGCTGCTGTAGTCTTGGCGTTGTCTAGAAATCAAACAGAATGCGAACAATCTAAGAAAAGCAAGTCGCAAATTATGTTACATAATGTAATAGGTAACATTATAGCATAATTTACAACCAGACAATTACATTTACACACCTCCAGTGTTGCACATATAGCTATCTAATCGATGAGACAAACAAGTGCAATTTGCAATTACGATTACACCAGTTACAACTGGAATGACTATGAATAGAACAATTACGAATAGACTTAATACAATTACAACAATTCTGATTAGAACAATTGCGATTAGAACTGAATACATTTACGATTACACCAGTCACAATTACAACTGCATCAAAGTCCATCCAATAGGGAAACAGAGAAGTAGGTTTTCCATTATAAACTGCCTCTACATAATTTTTTTGTTGACTGGTTCAAGACAAATACCTTGTTCCAGATGGAATGTTAACTTGCCGGACTTCTTTGGAACATGTGTTCGCTTGGGAAGAACGTTCTCAAAGTCATCATCGCTTGAATCACTTGTCAGACTAAAGTCAAGCACTTTGCTAAGTCGATTCGATAACATGTCGATGTTATTCTCCTCTCTCTCGTTGTCCAGTTGATAATATAAGATTCTGGCATCATCACCATCATCATCACTTATAACATCACATGCCTCCTCCTCCTCCTCTCTCTCTTCCTCCTCCTCCTCGCTATCATCTACAACAAAGTCCTTCGATGGTGATGGAGAAGGCTTCCTTCTTTTCTCGGTTGTTTTCACCCTTTCGACAACTGGAAAAAAACAACCACGTCCAAAATAATAAACACAAGATATATAAAATTGGAGGACAGCTACATATTAATAAAATTGCCTTCAATATTACGTGACGTGCTAGCACTTCATACCCGTAGTACATTAGTTGTACAATGTCGGTGGGAAGCTTGAGGCTGCAAGGAAGAGGAATGGCCATACAGCTCAAGTGCTGAGGCTAAACAATGAAGCTGATACCACTTCATGCCTATGGCTCCCTCTTAGGGCTAGCTTAAGATCAGAAGGGCAGAAAGATGACTGGCCATCTGCCATCATATGCTAAGGCGAAGAAAATGAAGTCGCTAGCACTTCATTCAACCAGAGCTTTGCTTAAAGGACTGTTCTTCTTTGTGTAATACATCCCGAGTTTAAGAAAATGAAGTTGCTAGAGCTTCAAAGAAATGGCTGCCTCTTGCAGGAACTGTTCTTCAACAGTCTACAGACATCAAGAACATTTTTCTTTACTCACACTTCTCAAAGCCGTCCTCTGAAGACGATGAATCGGACACGTTGATTACTTGTCTAAAAAGAAAAATACTCGGAAATCAAAGTCTAGCTAGAAAACTTTACAGAATATTTCTTAACAAATGTACACTTTGTAGCTGAACATCAAAAACAACAGTGCAAGTGCCTTCATATCAGACAGCCTATGTCTCTGTGCTTTCTAGCCACACTAAAACTTACATAAATCACATACTACTGTATTTCAGCATGGCCCGCTTAACCGTTAACATACAGTCGTGGTGACTTTCTCCCCATGACCAGTGTAAATGGGTTTGCACTGTACAACTCTAAAACTTGCTGAGAACTGGTGAGGTCAAAAGATCATTCAGTTCAGTTGCAAATTGTTTGTTGAATCGCCAACAACAGATATTTACAGGCAATTTGAAATTTTCAAAAGACAAACTCACATATTACTGTTGAGATGTGAATAGGACAAACCTAAGGTGCTGGTAGACCTGCTAATTTCAAGGTTGTCCCTATAACACTGATGTCTTTACACAAGGCATGTTTCATTTGCAATATAATGAATTACTTTGACGATGTAAACAACAAAAAACAAAAGGAAACAAAACAATTGCAAAGACAACCACGGCTGAAACCCAATGCTACAACACCTTTTTCGAAGAGTATCCGAGCAAGATTTGTTACTTACGTGGTACCCACTCTCATTCCCGAGTTCTCGTGCAATTGAGACCCAGAGGATTCTGCCACAAACTCTTCCTCACCGTCGTCAACATCGCCGTAATCAACGTAGGCCGTCTTGTAAATTATGTCTTGGTCATCGTCACTCTCGCTCGTGTCTGGGACTGTCAGTGAAGCTCTGTTTGCGCTCTTGTACGAGTCACTGGTACTCTCCTCCTCACTTCTCATCCTCCTGCCGGCTTTCAACTTAAAATGATCCCGTGAGAAATCCTCAGTTCCAACTGGAGACAAGATCCAGTTGCCTGCAGCTCTTGGCAGAGATTCTGAGCTTGGACGACGAAGAAATGTGGAAGACATGAGCTTGCCTTGAACTTCTGAAAGACGATGACCTATGCGATCGGCAAGATCGTCATCATCAGGTAAAAGCACGGCAGACTGTTCCTCGTCGCTCAGATTGAACAGATGCTTCACGTAGTCTGAATTTCGTAGTGACCGATGCACAGATGGTTTTTGATGAGAAGACGGTTCGCTCGGAGATGAAACACCGTCTTTGCGATCACGATCGTTCTGATCACAATCCTCGGCCGTTTCTAGGTCATCTACATGCGCATCACTAGATTCATCTGAAGAGAGTGACACTTGTAAAGATACATTGTGCAGACTGTGAGCAAGAGAAGCCTCGGACGGGGTGTCAACAGGCACAGCGAGTCGTCTTTTATACCTTGCTTCTTCAATCAGTTCACCATCCTGCACAGCCGAGGATGCACTGTGAACCTCTGACAAATGAGAAGATTCCGGAACAAAGAAGTCATCATGATCCTTAAGAACAGATGTGTTTTCTTCATGTTCAAGAAGTTCATCAGATTTCTCAGGATTTGCTAGCACACTTTCCGAGCAATTGGCTGCATCTGACTCATCGGACATCTCATCAGATGAGAACGAAACTTGAAGGGAGATGTTTCTGAAATCTGTCTTAGGATTGTGAATCAGCGAATCTTGCAAACCATTTGCTGATTCACTCACGTCCACTTCAGCTGCTTCAGTTCTGATATCACACATCAGCGATTCGTTTGTGCAAGTTGCTGATTCCCTTCTATCCTGTTCGTCAGGCATCAGCGATTCTTCTGCTGTTTTTAGGTCTGGTACATCATACACAAAGGTTTCATTGGATTCATCTCTTGCTGCTAGTACAACTGATTCATTAGAGAGATTTAGTGCATCACCTGATTCATTAGAGAGATTTAGTGCATCACCTGATTCGTTAGAGAGGTTTAGTGCATCACCTGATTCATTAGAGAGATTTAGTGCATCACCAGATGTAGCTGCAGCAATTTCTTCAATGAGATTTTCATCAGGAATGCCATCAGATGAGAGAGAAACTTGAAGCGAGATATTCACCTGCTCAACGGACACGCTGTCCTCTTCTAATTCACTTCTGTCCAGCGCTTTTGACTCTGTTCTCTCTTCGTGAATCAGTGAATCATCTGCCGTATTTACAGAATCGCTATTGTCCAGATTACGTTCATCTGTTTTGAGCAGTTTTTCTTTGTTTTGCTCAGGAACAGCACATACCAACCTATCATCTACGCTGTTCATTTTCAGCAGTGTATTTGACTCATCTGGTAGATTTCTCAAATCGTCTGAAAGGCCAATTCTCAAAAGCATCTGACTCAGTGCATCATCACTTGACGCATCTTCCACTGAACAAACATCATTATCGTTGACCTCAACACTGCTCTTAGTGACATCTGTTGAATGAGGGACAACTGTCTTCATGGCCTCAGTCGTATTAAAGATACAATCAGCTAAAGAAGGGACAGTGCTCTTGCTGCCCCCAACTTGATCGACTGAAGAGAATGATTTGTACCTATGATTGAACTTCTCACAGTTCCTCTGAGAGTCAGGGAGATTTTCTTGACCAAAGGTGCTAACATTTGTAGTGCAGTGAAATCCGACAAGCTTTGGACAGTTGCAGAGCTCAACCTGAACAGAAAAATTCATGCAACTGTTACCAGCGGAAGAATCAATGGAGTCAGTCTGAACCAAGGCATCCTGCATCAGGACGTATTTTACAGTTCGCTTCACAGGATTCAAAGGAAATGTCTCGACTTCCTTTGCATTTGAAGTTGATGGTGCATCATTTGAATCTGTTTCTTCAGAACAAAATGCAGACGTATCTTCAGCTGAAACGATCTTCTCCTTTATCGCCGATCTCATTTTAGAGTTTGAAATCTTAAATGTGTCAGTCGTCCTCGCTTTTGTTTCCGTTCCATTTTGTGTCGGTTCATGGTCCAGAATTGCTGGCTGTTGTTTGGAATTTTCACTTTTCTCAGGAATTTCCACATCCAGGTTAAAGCTGTCTCCAAGGGCTTGCAAGACGACATTCTGCAACTTCTTCTTGCGATCGGCTCTCGTCTTCTTGGGATTCTTACCAGAACAATTCTTAGTTGCAAATGAAACACAGCTGCTAGTTATGCTGCTAACCGTATTGTCAGCACAATACCCTGAGCTGTTTTCTGTAAGATTAGTGTTGCCGTTTGAATAGCAAGAATCACAAGTTGACTCTACTGTCTGGCTGTCTGGTCTTGTTTGATTTTTCATCGAGTCCCTTGACATACAATCTTCTGCAAAGTTGTCGCTGGAATTCGGTAATGTGAAGCCATCATCCTCTAACAAAATCCTCTCAACTATATTAAGTTTTTTTATCTTCTTTTTGTTGACTTTAGCTTCCACCGACAGCTTTTGTGATCGTTTCTTCTCGACTACAGGCTGCGGGTCCATGGTAAACTGCAGATAGGAAACACAGAATAATATCAAATTAGCTGTCAACGTTTACGTTCTTTGTAACTCTGTTTTGTATCACACAATCTGCTCCTGAAAGGACTTTCTGATTTGACTAAGTGCAGGTCAACAAGTTCATCCCATAGATGCAGGTTTTACGAGCCTTGGCTGAGAAATTTCAATGATTTACATTACACTACATGAAAATGCAGACAAAAGTGATTCTGAAAATTGACATCAAACTGCTAAATCTGAACCTCAATCAACAGACATACTCCTGAAAGGACTTTCTGCTTTCCAACCCTAAGAGCCCTGAGATAAAGTGATGCTAGCAAAATCAGTCCAACAAAGCATTTTCCAAGGTAAGTCACCGTTCGGTTCCAAGGTAGGTAAAAGGCAGACGGGAAGTGGATGGTGTTTCGAATTTGCGGGGCGAGAAACAGAAGAGTAGGATTCAGACACGATTACTTAGTACTTAAACACAACCCACTCTAGCCTCTTCTCCCCTCTACTCTCTGGTCTTCTGGCAACTGGACTTAGTTCTTTACATGTCATCTTTGGACAATCCCACGGACTTGACGCAGCGCTCGTAAATAAGCTGATGCCCTGCGCTTAGACTTCAAGTAGCGTTTGAGGAATTTCGAGTTTACGATTACGAAAGCACTGTTTGCAGTTCTGAATGAAAGGCCAATAAAAATATATATAAACAAAAAAGCGAATAACGCCTCAAAGTAGTTCTTCAATTCTGCTAGTACTGTAGTTACCTCTTTTCACAAACCTTTTAAGAAATATCTTCAAAGCTTTTAATTCAATTTGAAAAAATCGCAAATTCGTGATATTGAGCATGCGCATTAAAATTCTACGCTGGCACCCTGTCCTATTATCCTCAGTAAGTAAATAAATAAGTAAGTAGGTAGGTACATGTAGGTAGGTAAGTAAGTACGAAGTAAATAGTGTGCTTGTGTGGAAATGTAATGTAAAATTTCTCAGCGACACAAAACCCGCGTCTGACAGACTAGTTTATTCACCGGCAAGAGCCAGATTGTTTGGTCAGTTCCGGTGACAGACCTGTTTTGGAGGGGTTTAAGCCAGGGATGTTCTCGAGTTTACGATTACAATTGGGTCAGTTTAAGTTTGTCGTATCTAATCTAATTACGTTTGTAGCGCCGTTACAGCACTAACCCTCGATGCTCAAGGCATACAATGCCTGACACATCCAACGAAATCATCAGCATCACCTCTTCCAATCTCAAAACTGAAACCATTCCTCTTCGACAAATCCTATCCTCATTCCTCATCTTCCCCTTATCTCTCTCCGCTCCAATTCGAAACACCATCCACCGTTGACTGGGCACCGAATCTCACCGGCAACAATGCATGACCTGTGCCATCGCCCCAATGACCGTGGTAGTCAGCTGTTTGTATCACGTGTCCGATCCCATGATGCTTTGGGAGTTTTATTGAATTCATTATCATTGCTCAGCCTTTCGCTTAAGGCGCTGGCTCGATCCAATGCGAAACAAACAAGATGTCTGGTTAAGCGATGATGGTTAGCGCTGTAAATGCAAAGGCAGCCTATTTAAAGCGATGATGTTAATAGGGTTGTAACTAATCAGTTGTAGACAATTAATGAAGATTTTGACTTCTGTATTTTGTTAGTACGTTTCGTGTTTGTATAGTTCTCGGCTCCATGTTCGTTTAGACGATCGCTAATTAAGCTGCTGTTTATGAGTTGATTCTTTGTGTACCGCAGCGGAGATTCCGTTAAGAAACTTATGTAGCGCATGGTAGCATCGCCGTTGAAAGCTGACTCAAGGAATGCCGAAATTAAAAAGCTAAATTATAAATTTAAACATACCAAATTGATTTTATCTGTTTGTTGTTATTACTAGTATTTTGCTTTGCAGTTTTGCCACCCAAAATTGGAATAGCAGAATTACAGAAATTGTCTACATCTTGGCACAGTTAGTTGTTTGGGTTTTCCTTAATGTGGGCCACCATCCTATCAACTGTCCAGGATGAACTGGTTAAAGGTCATTAAATGTTATGCGGTTGTGTTTGTGATTTTTCTTTCTGAGTGTAATGAAATGGGTCTTTTGTTTTATGGCCAATTGCAAATAATCGCTGCAATGCTTTAAATCTCAGGCCAGCACGTTTTGTGCACGGGGACCTTAAATGGCGTGGCATCCGTTCAAACGGGCAACGGTGGTGAAGGATCTCACCTGATCATTTCATTTGAAAATGAGCAGGGTCAAGGCCATGTGGTTGATATAGAAAAACATACAAGGAAGTAGTGAAAGTCCCAAGTAATAAATATGGTTGGCAGGGAGAGAATTTATATTCAATTTTGAACAGGATTTTGATTGTTCTGTAAGCATTTTCTTCTCCAGATTACATGCATATGTGTATGAAATAAGTGAGCAGAACATTGCCTGATTTCTGCAGGTTAGAATTGTGAAGATTGCATATCAACAGTAGACATGACGGAACTGCAGCCCATCTCGACCCTGGGCCGTCTCTACATCTATGCCATTCATGGCTACGTGACGGAGGTGATGTTCACAGCGGCCTGGGAGTTTGTCGTCAATCTGAACTGGAAGTTTCCCGGAAACACAAGTGTCTGGTCGCTCTTCATCTATGGCCTGTCGACCCTGATTATCGAAAAGATGTACGTCTATCTGAGGGATCGGATGTCGCTGTTTTGGCGAGCTCTGATCTACATGATCTGGACCTACTGCTGGGAGTTCAGTACCGGCTATATCCTGAAGCACTTTGACGCTTGTCCTTGGGATTACACCCCATTTGAAGGCGACTTCATGGGGCTAGTCACCCTCGAGTATGCGCCCCTCTGGTTCATCGGCGGCATCGTCGGAGAGCAGATTGTCATAAAGAACACCCTGCGACTGCATTGGGCGCCGTCAAAACTCGAAATGGGCAACGACGCAACAGTGACTAACGGTGAAGTCAAGCAGAAGAGTCAGTAAATTGTCTGTACAGTTTTTTCAAGTTTTTTCTATTTAATGTTCAATGCAAACAAAGAGTAAACATGGAGGTTTCTTCACACTGTTGGACCATCTGTTCTTTGGGGTCGTCAGGTCATATGTATGTGCGTGTGTGTTTTATTTAATACTCCCATTTACCGGGGTACATCTATCAAATGAGCCGCAGATGGTTTTATAAGGATTTCCTGGATGCCGTTTGGTTGAGTTTGTTATTGAAATTATTTGTTAAGAAACCGTAAGAAGCCAACTGGAGTTTACTGCACACAATTAACTACAATTTTTCTTTGTTCAGGTTTTTTGTTAAGGTTTGCACTGTTTTTTTAATTTGCCAATATCTTTGCAATTTTTTGAGATTTATGGTAATCTTTTATTTTAAATCAACACAGTCAGATGTGTAAATTCCTAGTTGTGAAACCAGCAGCAAGGTTGGGTCTTATATTCCACTGCAAGTATGGCAGTTTTTCTCTATCTACAGTTAAGAAAATGAATCATGGAAAAATTACTTGGAGAGAAAAGAGTAGTAGTAAGTTTCTAGGGTGAGTTGTTGAATGTTATACAAGAGGAGGAAATATTCTATGGTTTGTTTGGTTTTACTTACGACAGAAATTATTGCAAGTAAAGTTGATAAACGAGAGTTGGATTATTTTTACAAGTGGCCGCGTTTTTTATTCTATGGGAGCGTTAAGCCATATTGTTGAGTCAGGTGACATGGTCTAGTTTCACATGAGTCTTAGTTTATTATCGGGTTTTACGTGATTCTGAGTAAAGTCCGACCATGTGAACTAGGTTTTGCAAATGCCTAGTGTGATCTCTGCAGTTACATAGCATATAGACACAGCTTAGCTGATTCAGTTTCAACAAAACCATATGTGTTTAGGCAGACTGTCTATGTTTGAAGTATAAGATCATTCCACAGATTGCTCTCTTCAGCATCTTCCCTTTTGTTCAGTTTTCCTAACGAGTTAACCAGCTGTTCTGCATTTACTGTGATAGAGACCCAGTAACTTCTGTTGCTTTCTTCAGTCTTTTCATTTGAACGGTTAAGTCGATTGACAATTGTGACTGTCTGCGTGGAGCATCATTCACTTTTAGCCGTTTTTAAGTCTTTGCTGAAAGCCATATGAAATCATATTCCATTCCAGGGGAATTAACCTTTAGGTGTCAAATGGTGAAACCAAAGGTATTTTGGGCTAGCACAGTCCATACACGGGGACTTTAAATGGTGTGGCGCCCATTCAAATGGGCAGCGGTGGTGAAGGAGGATCTCACACAGTAAATTCATAAAAAAATTAGCAGGGTCGAGTCAATACGGTCACTACAGAAAAACATGTACATTTACATGAAGTAATGAAGCCGATGGTCGCTTTTTGCTTGAAGCGGCCATTGTCTGATGTCTTGGATATTTTGCCTGAGCTGGGAATCTAGGCAGAAAGTCCAGATATTGTGTTTTGTTTTCTAGGTCTATTTTAAGACGTTATTACTCGACTGCCTTAAGATCTGTCATGTATTGACATTGTTTATTTGACTCCACTAGTTCTTAATTGTGTAATTGTAGTCAAGGCACAAGGCTCTTGTAAGTAAAATTCAAAATATGAGCCAAAATCTGGTCAATTGAGTCAGCGTGTGAAAACAGAAGAATTACTGAGGTACCGATATCATCCCATTGCATTTAGCAAGCAACGTGTTTTTGTTGTTCTGTTTCTGTAAAGTTCTGCTGACTGTCTACAGCTCAACAGTGTTTTTGGGTTAGGTCAAGTGTTCCATATCGGTTAACTTCCAAGTAGAAAGAACTTTCTGGAATGAGTTCAACTCCATTAACTGCTGAATTTTGTGCTTTGACAACCTCAGAAGCCTAGCACTCGTAATACTAGGTATTTCAAAGTCTTTTGTTGGTTTGGAAATCTTGTTTGTTTCAGATTCTTGAAATTCTCATCACAATTTTAATGGCAGACAAATGCGTAAATAGTAATCTGTTGGAGTCAGCAGTGTTTCTGATTGTTTACATATGTCGTTGTAGTCTGAGCTTTTCATTTTAGCCGTTTCTTTTCTTGTTGTTGTCAATTTCTCGTTAACATGTTACAATTTCAGAGGTGAACATTGTGTGAAGAATGCACAAGTTCCGAGTTTCTTTGAAATGCCGTTTGCAAAATAATTCCACTGTGTGATGGTTTCTTGGGTTGTCCTGTTGTTCAATCACTGTTGTCACATTTGCACACAAGCAGATACCCTGTACCTGTGGTTCATTAAGGCACATAATAAATTGGCAAGTACCTTCCTTATGGTAATCACTGCTTGCTGAGAGGAAGTGTTGCAAGCATTTGGTTGTGATTTGCACTAGAAATTGAAACTGATGAATAGATCCAATTCTTCATCAGTTGGTAAGTCACTGTTGCATCAGGTAAAGGTACTGCTGAACTGAACATGTTGTTGCAGGTAAATCATACCCCTAGCTGTATACTTGGAGGGCTAACCAAGCAGCCAGTATTATCCTTGATCTAAGTTTCTTCAACTTGAACATTGGTTGCTGCCTTTTCTGTCATGCACAAAACCCATGCTGTGCACATGCAACAGAGATCTTTTCGTTGCAGCACGGTAGCCGATTGGTTATAGTGCTCGGCTAGTAACGCAGAGAGTAAGAGTTCGAGCCTCCTACTCTGAGACGGTTAATGTGCAGGGACCTTGAGCAAATCCTTCGCTCGCAATTTTTCAGCATCAAAGATAGTGGTGCCTAATAACTGCAGAAATAATTGAGTGTTACCTTGTTAGGTATTTGTGTGTTCTGTCTAGCTTGCCTGTTTCCAAACTTCCAAGCGATTGAGCTGAATGCAGAGCGTGGAGCTTGTTTTGCAGCAGTGTGTTTGAGAGGCCGTTAAAATGCACTATAGGATGTTGGTTCTCATCCTGGTCATGGCTTATTTAAAGAGATTTGAATCTCGTGCTAGCACGGTCCGTTAACAGGAACCTTAAATGACGTGGCCTCCATTCAAACGGGTAGCGGTAGTGAAGGATCTCACCCGATTAATTCATTTCCATGAGAGCAGGGTCAAGGCCATACGGTCACAGTAGAAAAACATGTGTATTTACATTTATGATGTTATTCCACGAGTCATGTTTTCATGGCAGGACGTATTTTGTGCCAAGAATAATTCGCAAATCTAGCATAATATTCTGCCAAAACTGGAGGTGATATTTTAGAAACTGTTGCAGCCTCATAGTTTCACAAAGCGATGCAGCTGGACATTTAAATGGAATCTTCTGTTTTCCTGTTCAGGTGTTTGTGCATGGAGATTAAACAAACTGCACTTCCAAGGAATGAACTGTATTGTTGTGCGTTTCAGTTGATTCAGTCCTTGTTCCCACTGAAGTCTGAAAATGTGTGCCTGAATACAACAGCATTACGATGCTGTCTGCAAATAGAAAGGCCCTGAAAAAGATGGGTTGTTATCATGAGAACAAGTACAGAAGGCTTCACTTACTGTTCAAAGTAATGAGGCGTGGGTGTTATCCAGATCCAATGCACCCTCTGTACAACATCTGCAACGAATTTCTAGAATGTCAATCGTGCCCTGACGTTCGTAACGCTCCTTTCAAGAACATCACAACATCAAAACTAAGTAAACGGACTCAATTCACAAAAAAATCTGCAACAGCAAACCACAAAACATGAAAAAAGAATTCAGTAGAACTGATACTGATTGCTAAATTTTTGCTTTGATAGAGATATTGTTCATTAACACCGGGTCGCTACAAGACAAGAGATCTTCTATGCTGCTCAACTGGATAATGGACAAAGCAACCAGAATGGACTGCAGAGAAGTGAAGAACAATCTAATCAAATCTTATAAGTTATATAGCACCATTATCATAATGCAATTGATGGTCACCTCAAGTGAGACCGTAGTCAAAATCGCAATCTGCTGAAGAAGCCCGGTTGAAAGCCAACAAATCAAGAAAACCAGAGGCCAGGCTGCAGTGGGTAATGAAGTTGAAACAGACAAGTCTTAAGTTTAGACCTGAACGACGTTAAACAACTGGCAAAGTGCACAGAAATAGACAGTGAATTCCAAGCAGAAGGCACAGAACAGACAGGAATGAAACACAACACTTAAACCTAAATGCCATTTAACATATGAACAGTCTGGAGTCGGGTACAAGCAAAGCTCAACCCAGCAAAAGATTTGCTTCGAGTCAACAGGCGATCACGTAAGCAAATGCATTAATACTTTAGCAACACAAAGTCAGATAAACCCTTACGTTAAATTGTTGAACAAAATTCTGGCAAGTTGTGAATTATATCTTGCAGTCAGAGAGGCAAATATCCTTAAGAAGAATTTCTTCATGAATCAGTGTCCTGAACAGCCAAAACGTGTACGCTTGTGGATGCCAAGTCCTCTTTTAAGACGGATTCAAGTTCGTTGATGCTCTTCCATTCGACGGCAGAGCTCTTTCCTTCATGCACGGTTGTGTCTTCATCTGACCCGGTCTCAAGCATAAAAGGAAGCAGTTTTTCCGGTTGGGAATGTCCGGCTTTGCTGCTGGCATCAGCGGGTCCAGTCGGAACACCCGAAGTGAGAACGCTCCACGTCATTTCGGCCAGAAACTTCATTCTCTTGACAGCAGACAACACGCAGGAATTGGAGCTTGAGGCCTAAAATTTAACATAAGGTGACCACTTTTTGTGAGGTATTTGAAAGGTGTTTATTAAACATTTATACACATGCATACGTAGATACAACAAAGAATCATTAGATTTCAATCCCTGGACAGCTTAAAAGCTGCGTTTGCAATGGAACAAAGACACCCAACAGTAGATTATGTTGTTAACCTTCAGCTTTATGACAAATTAGAAAGTTTACAAAATAATTTCTACCCTAATTCTACTGATTAAACTACTCATGAAACAGTTCCATAATTTTAGGTGTTAAAGAATTTTGGAAATAACCCTTTCATAAAAATATCAGCTGGCCTTAAAACGCACCTGTTTACATCAGTTAGCTGCCACGTTTGCAGCCCTTTGAAGAGGTCCTGCAAATATTGTCTTAATGTGCACACACAAACATTATTTTCGTTATTATTTTGCATTTATTATATGTTCAAGGTCAGTAAATCTGAATCTGCAGCACAAAGCAATTGAGAGCAAAGGACTTGCTCAAGGTGCCTACACAGTAATCGTCTGAGGGGAGGCTCGAACCCCATACTCTCCACATTACAAGTCAAGCACTCTCTCCAATCGGCTACCATGCCCCTCCAAACATATAAGGGGATCTGACCTGAGACAGGCCCACTTCGTTTCCCAACCTTAAAAGGTAGAAATCTGCTAATATTCAACAGTATTTCATGGCTTGGCAAACCTTAGACAGGTGATCGTGTACGAAACCTACCTCTAGACAGGTATCTGAGTAAAGGTGGAGTGCTTTCAAATGGCGCATGTTTGAAAGCGAATCTGCAGAACTCTTGGAGATTCGGAAGCAGGACAGTTCCAGGCACTCTAAACTGCACACAACAGAAACAGTGAGAACAAAGATTGTTAATCTCGTGTCATAATTACTTTCTCTCATTCAAGTTTGATCATCTATTTGTTAATTATCATTTGTAGAAGGGAAAAAACGTGTATGCATGTATGAATAAGCTGGTTCCTGTGACACGGCTTTCGTTGGGCTCTGTAGAAATCTCGAGAGTACGATGACTATTACGATTATATATGTGGCTATTAATATATCACCTTTTAAGAAACTGATAAGAACATCCAGTGTGATAATACACTTCAAGAAGACTTGTGATACTGGCCGCTGATCAAAAACTAATATTTGTAACTGCTTTTAGATTAAGCTACAAACAGAAAAACGCCTCAACTTAGAATGAAACACTGAAAGACAGACAGGTACAGAGAGACAAACAGAGACAGCAAATGACACAGAAAGAACAGAATCAAGATTAAGAACAGACGAAAGATCTGCGGTGGTCATTTTTTTAAACTAAACAGAATAAAAAATCCCTTGACTTACTGCCATGACAACATCCTTCATCATAGCAACACCCCAATTAAGCTCTTAAAAGATGCCGAAACCTTACGGCTCACATTTCGGACTAAATTCAAAAATGCTATAATGCGACAATTAATGCAGCATTTAAAACAAAAAGAAGAAAACCCACCACGATAGACTCATTAGTATTGCACCGAGACCAGTTTCCGAGGAATCTATGCCACATTCGAGTTTCAGTCGTTTCAGCTGAGTCAATCGACCGAGGTGTTCGTAATCCTGTATTGCATAGAAAAGACACAGCTAACATGCACATCTTGCTTGCACAATGTCACTGATGACAGTATATCTAATCTAGAAAATTCTACAGTGCTGTCAGTGCAACGTACAAGGCATCAATCGATGGTTGTGCCTAAGCAAAACCACTCTCTGAAATCATAATCCATTGGACAGAACTAGTTTAGATCCACTAGGCCACCACAGACCTGAAGACAGAGGCCGTGGAGGAAAAAAGAATCCAAAAAAGACGAGACATCAGCCCAGAACCAATCAAAATCAGAGAACTTCTAGAGCTGACAGAAACGCACAGTGAATTTTATAAAGTTATTCGTATTTATAAATCAAGAATCGGCTTGCTCTGCATAACGGTACTATTTCTTGTCTGACTTACCTATTTTCTCAAACACTAAGAAACCTCTAACCTCTTTTGTCCACAGCTTGCAGTCTCCAATTTCAAGTACTTCAAGCTTCTCCAGATGGCTGAGGAAATGGAACTCCTTCCCCGGAACATCCCTCAGACTTGTAATCGACTGAAGTGCAACAGAACTGTCACATTTAACTGATTCCTGCCAACAGGTTCGGGGTAGAAATATTCTTACATCAATTGGTCAAGATTCTGATACAAAGCGATCAGAATCACAGAACCCAAAGTTAAATTTTGCATCAATCAATAGTCGATTCGAATGAAACGACGGTAAAATATCATAATATGTTGGAAAATTCCAGTTGAAATCTAATATATCTGGCAAAACTAGAAGTCGGTCATTAGTGCATTAAAACAAAAACACTATAACAATAAACAGCATCTTCCCAAAGGTGTCACTATCAGGTAGGATCAGTACATTGCAAAAGAACAAACCCAAGAATAATAAGGGGTCATTCATAAAAGACATTCACAAAGGGGAATGGGGAGGGTAATTCCAAATTCACACAACTGCGGTTGAGGGGAAGGGGTCCAAAGTAGGTCTATTTTTCGACGCCCCAAAGCCTTAAAAACCAGACACTCACGAGATACTTGAGCTGAGTCAACTGAGCTAACTCAGCCAATCCGCCGGTGAATGAGAACGCGGGTAGAATCAGACTGTGTAAGCCACCCAGTTCAAGATGAACGAGATTTCTCAACACGGCCATCTTGCCAACATCCAACTTTGTATTTCGCAACCTAAAAACCGTAAGATTTTTAAAACCACTTTATATTACTCCAGCCACTGCAAGCGGGCACACACTCACACACACACATTCGTAAACACACACAGACACTGTCCTATTTTTCAATCAGACAAAACTGAAAAGAATTATGCTCGACGAATGTGATTCACCTGGGACTCTGACAGTTTGTTGGATTTTCGCCGCCGATGTCCGTTATCTGAACGGCCTTCAGAGACTCGAGCTCTGCCATCTTTGAAGCAGCAAAGTAGATGAGATTTGCAGGACAAGGGCCAAACACCAGATGGCGTACGGTTGTCAGGCTGGAGAAAGCGGCCGTCAACTGATGCCATGTCTGGTTCTCCCCTCCGCTGTGAACCAACCAACTCAGGTTCTAAAACACATTCAACAAGTAGATCTCCTCAAGATTCCGAAAACTGACCAGTTTCACGCCAAAGCAAGCTTCTTGAATTGCCATAAGCCTGGTAAATTTTTCGCCACGCTGAGCAAGAACTCTAATGTGATATACGCATTTAAATAATCAACGTTAGACTGGATAATGATTCTGAACTTTGATTTTGCTTAGAATTGACCATCAGTTTATGGTTCCTTGTGTTCATGAGAAAGGCATCATCAAAACAGCAGCGTTTCACAAGGCCACAGATTAGATTACCTGAAATTCCCAAGTCATTTATAAGAGCAGCCACAACACTGGCACTGATTAAACACTTTGAGGGTAATTGTAATCACTTTTGAGTTCACGGTATAAATGACCAAACAACCATTCTGTATATCACATCATATTTGTCAATTTATATGAAGCCTCTACCAGAACAAACTAGTCGAGGTGCTATTCCAATATGGAGAGAAATGCTGGAAAACTTTACCAGAGATTTCGTTCTGTGTTTGGTCAGATGTTCTGCTGCCAACTCCCAGTCAAAAACCTTGATTCCACTCAAGTTCACGCTCTTCCACTAAAATCAAAAACAGGAAAAATCATCTCTACTAAAATTCAAACAGGAAATCATAATCTTAATTGTAAGTGTGCATTTATTACAACACCTCTTCAAGAAAACTCCTCGGATCTGCTCCAAACCAGACAGAACAGGATAACAATCAAACAGCGCGGTCTTCTTGAATGCTGGCAAATGGATCTAAAGAAAGAATGCATGTTGCATGGCAGCCTGTCCCAGAATGCTAGAAAAGCAGCAATTAAATGTCCATAAATTAAAGTTCCCAGTTTCTGCCACAAAACTCCCAGATATAGACCTACCAAACCAGGACTCCATGATTTACTGACGTGCTCACATGTCCCAAACAAGTTTAAAGTCTAGCCAAAGATAATTTTTTGAATCGCAACTTAAACTTTCACTAATATTACAAAGCTCTTATATGCATTTCTGACTGCAATTGCAAAGATAGTAAAAGTAAAGTAAAGCTCCCATGCCCCATAAGGAACGTGGGGAGGCGCTGATTTCCTTCTTTAGACCCTTGAGCTGGCGACGGATGAATCCAATGGCCCTGGACAGGGGGCCAGTGCATCACAGGATTTGCCGTTTACTTCCAGCTTACGCTGGCTACCCAATTGTACTGCTTGGTAACAAAGGCGCAGTGTATGTAAACCAACTTGCCCCGGGTTGTTTTACGGAATTGAACCCACAACCACATGATCACTGACCAAACATGTTACTGATTGATCACTGTGCCCCACAGTTGCAAAGATATCAACCTATGAAATACTGAAACAAAAAATCTGCCTCCATAAAAATCAGAATTCTGATGAGTTCTACCAACTCAAGACTGACAACTTACAAGTGAAGGATGTTCGGAAATCTTCAGCCAAGCTGTGCAAACATGAGAAGCCTTTAGCAGATCAGCAACATTCAGAAACTTAAAAATGCTCAACATCAAATCCGCATTCGATGTTATCCGTGAAAAACAGCTGCCATTCATTCTGCCCTCATCTTTCGTGCTACAATCACCATCGGCCACACTAGAATTCATAACAACATCTCTACTGTTGCTAGTTGCGGTAGTCAATTCAGACACGTCGCCATTACTCAATCTCTGATCATTTGTGTGCTGTCCGGCTCCACACAAATATTCAATGGAATCATTCCCTCGAACTGATTCTTTGCTTGACCGAATCTCATCCTGCATGTCTTCTTCACAGTTACACTCTGGTGCAGTAGTCAATTTTGGGCAATTTTCAGACTGCACTGGCAAAACGTCCAAATTCCTGCCATGTAAGACACTTGCAGCATGACTAGAACTTTGATCCGAACAAAATGGCTGACTGGTAGAAAGCGGAACGTTTGGCGGCAAGGTTGTGTTTGGCGCAGCTGAATTCGGAAAAATGTTATTCGGCAGGACGACTTTGACGCCATCTGGGGTCACCATGAAACAGTTACCAGGAACGCTGAATTTACGTCCATCGAGAGAGAGTGTTACTGGCCGAGACAGATCCAAAAGTGAGGCCAAGCTACGAGGCAGAGAAAGAACGCGACCGTTAGGTTTAGCCGGGTCAATGCCAGCCAGTGAGACGCTCTCAGCAACAGCGGTAGAACTACTTGGTCCAGATGTAGTTGGTCCAGATGTAGTCAGTCCAGACGTAGTTGTAACTTGTGGAATAGCAAATGACGAACACGTGCTGTGGCTACCGGACAACTGTACAGGAGTGGTTGGAGACGTCCAAGTGTCTGACGTACGGACATGGCTGTCAGTTCTTCGTGGCAGCAGTGGTTGAAGGCGTGAATTAAGCGCTACACTGTCATCAAACGAATTCGATCCAGAGAAATCCGCATTCAACCCGTAACATGCCTATGGAAAGGTAACAGCAAAACAAACATAATTCAGATGATAAATGAATCACGGCAAATCTTTAGACATCCTTAACAAGAAATTTTAAAGGTCAACAATACATCACCTATATCCTTTTTTTGAGAATTGAAAATAATTAGTACATACATACATATTACATGTATATATTAAATTTACGATCTATTAATGTATTTATACTTATATACTTCTCTATAAATATTTTGTGTACATATATAATTGTGTACATATTGCTTCATTACTGCTTTTATTTTTTTCACCTAAGGTAGAATTGATCTGTCAGGTAGGAAAAAATTAGGTCAGGAGTAGAAAATGATTGATTTCTGAAAAATCTGGCCTCGTCCCATTTTTCAAAGCCACCTGAAATGTGCCTCTGAATGCAATGGCCCCGTGGAACTGGCACGATCGGTGAAAAGCAGTTACTGTTTACTATTCTTGTTGTTAAACATGTATGTTGGAAGTGTACGCTGAAAGAGAGACGAGGATTGTTTCTTACTTTACAGGTGAAGCTGGTTCGGTGAGGGACGTGCATGATCCCAACACACTCCGGATGAAACATGCACATGCAGATATCGCAGTGCAGGGACGGTGACATGCCGTAACGTCCAGCACAATGCAGTCCACACGGTCGAATGTCGGAGACGGGATTGTAGAACGGGCTACAAAGCAGTTTCATGCACCACTGACCAAAGTCACAAAGAACAATGAGAAGTTTCTATCAAAAAGTAATGTTACGACTTCACAGGCATTGTTCGGGAGTTTCTTTAGCAGAAACCTTAGAACTTTTATTTTCTTGATTACATTCTGTCCAAAAGATAGTGATTTCAGAGTGTGGTTCTGCTTAGAAGCGCACAGGGTGTATGTACGTATGTAGGTATGTATATATGTACGTATGTGCACCGTAGCCTATAGGTTGAGCCATTTGGTTACAGCGCTTGGCTTGTAATGTGGAAAGGTTTGAGCCTCCCATGAGACAGTTAAGGGACCTTGAGCAAGTCCTTTACTCACACTTGCTCAACACCAAAGGTTGATGCTTAGTCATTAGATAGTGGCACATAATACATGCAGAAACAACAACAACGACAACAATAACAACAATAATCAATGCCTTGTGCAACACAGTAATGGTGCTACAGAAGTTTCCAGATTGGAGAAAGATAGAATTACTTTACAAAGACAGTGGCATTAGAAAAAGACAACACTTTACTCCATAGTTTGCAATATTACTGAAAAAGAGGGTAACAGTTCAACATACTTGCTGCACTCGACCGTGCATCAAATTTATAGAATTCTAAACCAGTTTCTTTTAAATATTCCACATTTCCGTAGCTAAACTTTGAGATTTTACAATAGTTAATGCCACATAATTTGCATCGTATATTGCAAAATTTCCTAACAATCAGAACAAGAAAAAAGCTACAGACTTGTAATGTTTTCTGCTTGGAGGTTGCTTCGTCTGCTTAGCAGTTGCACCAGAAGAAGAATTATTATCAGAAGCTGGCTTGACTAGCACATCACTGGACCTACAGACAAAACGAAGGACTAAAATTTACTTAGGTCTGGTTTTCTCAGACACCATCAGACAAAATTTAAACTTGCTCACACAACAGATCACATTGTAAATAAAATGTAAACCTTCTGTAACAGACAGCAGAAAACAAACTAAAACCAAACGAAGTAAAACGGGTAAACATAATAGTTGCTTACACACTTCTATCAAAACATCTTAGAAGCATCATCCTGGGATCGAATGGCCCGTCAGCAGAGGCGCAAAACGACCAAAGGGCTCCAAGGACGCCTTTTATAGAAACAATTCCTTTCACATCTGACTTAAAGCATAATTTTTCCTATTTTGCATAAGATTCAAACTTAGATTTCTGGCCACAATCGACTAAAAGTAAATGACTGCTCAAGTAATAATCACCTTGTGACTGAAACGTGATTCGATTCTTGCCTGAGGGGAGTAGCTGTTTGCAGTGCCGCTCTGTCCGGAAGACCTTCTTTGTAGAGCATTTTTACTTTAATGCTGTCCACTTTTGGCAAAAGTTTCGCTTTTTTAGCCGTGCTCTTCTTAGCCACAGATTTCCCATTTGATTTCTTCTCGCTCAGCAGTTTTGGGGCACAGCCTTCATCAGCGAACTTTAACCCAACAACGGGCGTAACTGTTGTTGACAACTTTGAATCATTTTGAATGTCTTTATTCTCGGACTTTTGTGGAAGAGGAGTATGTGTCTGTGGCTGGCTTGTCTCTGCCGCTTGTAGCTGGGTCTCATCACTAGAGGGCACTAGTGCTTCAGTCGGCTTCTCTGGAACTGCTGGTGGTGGTGGGCAAAGTCCGCCTACCTCTGCAACCGGAGTGCTCTCATTCTTCATATTTTTCAAAATTGCTGAAGATTGCTTGCGAAACGCTTTCTTCAGTTTCATAAGCTTCCACTTTGAATTGTTACTGCTGGGCAATGACGAAGAATCCACCAAAGGTTTTGGCGGGCAAACTCCTTCTACCTCAGAGATTGGAGTGCTCTCATTCTTCGTACTTTTCAAAAGTGCTGAAGATTGCTTCCCAAACACTTTCTTCGGTTTCATAAGCTTCCACTTTGAATTGTTAACGCTGGGCAAAGATTCTGAAGAATCCACCACAGGTTTTGGTGGGCAAATTCCATCCACCTCAGAGGTTGGAGTGCACTCATTCTTCATACTTTTCAAAAGTGCCAAAGGTTGCTTGTCAAACACTTTCTTTGGTTTCATAAGCTTCCATTTTGAATCGGTCACGCTGGGCAAAGACGAAGGCTCCACAAAAGATATTGTTTCACCAGCCAGCGGAGTTGAGTGGAACTGAGGTTCTTCTTTCAAAACATCCACATCACCTGCCAATACAGAGACGTCACTAGCCGCACTTCCAGACAACGCAATTCTAACCTTGTGCGATGACTTACGGAATTTCTGTCGCTTGAGTTTAAGTTTCAACGCTGGCTTCTGAGGCGCAATTTCCGACTTTCCTGCCAAAGTTTTCTGTCGTTTATGAGATTTCGTTAGTTTGGCAGATGGCGCTACATCAGAACGTCGACCAGAAAGGCCTGCATTGCGAACAAACTCCGCTGGTTCGCTATAAATCAATCGTTTCACGAACGTGAAACAAGAACCCGTAAGACTGGAATTCTGCTTCAACACTGCCACAGAAAACAAAGTAACAGATTTAACTTCCTCAAATTCATTTTTATCAACAATGAAAGCAACATTTATTCCAAAGCATATTTATCAACATTAACAGAAACAAAGGATGCTTCCACACACAGCCAAACACAGGAAAATCAGGAAATTTTAGGAATTCAACTTGGATTCTCCGATTAAGCATGATTCTGATTATGTATGTATGTATGTATCTGTAAATTTGATTATGATCAGACTCCAAGTGACCATCAACTGATGCCTTGGGTGTTATGATAACGGTGACATAGAAGTCATTAGATTATTAAATAAAATCTTCCTCAGCAGTTTACACACAATTCTCATAAAGTGGACATAAAGATAATGCAACATAAAGAAACTGCATTCAATTAATTTTTGTGATGGCATCATCCAACTGTAACAAAGTATTAAAATATTGGCAGCGTGCCAATTTTTTATATAGGCGCGGCAAACATAGGCCAAAAAACACAGAACACGCGAGGGACGTGTTTGTTTTTATTCTCTTTTGACATCCTTTTGTTCACAGAATCAAAAATAACTGTTCCTTTTATCTGTTTATCTTACTATCTCACTGTAGGACGTCTAGAGATGTATATATATATATGATAGAGTGTCCAAAATAATCGTATATGTACTCAATAGGTGACAGAACATATCCACTATTATTACCAAGTGGCAGGAATTATTACTGGGACGCTGAACTGCCTAGAAAGGTTGCTACCTGAGGGATGTGTTTACACGTCCGTAGCATCCCAGCTATACAAATGAGGGACGTGTTAACACGTCCCTCGCGTCCAGCGTGTTAAAGAATCCCTCAAACAACAAAATCGATTTGATTCAATTCAGATCACTGGGAATCAACAAAATCAATTACTTACAGTAAGAATTGATCTGAGGAGTTGACCTCTATAAAAAAGAAACATCAGAATTAAACCATAAATACTAACCTATTAACCTAAATATACACGTCTAATAAAATCTTCACAAATTCGGACAGAAATAAAAACTTGATTTGATGCTACACTGGATTGGGCTAGAACTGCTCAATAATTAGGTCAAAACCACATGATTCTATCACAAACAGCAGAAACCTTACCATTTTTTAAAGATGTAGGTTTCTCTGACTAATTTTGAGAAATTGCAAGTAAGTTTACCATAACTACAACCCAACATAAGTCGCTGAAGGATTTGCTAAAGGTCCCTACACAGGAACCATCTCAGACAAGGCTCAAATCCATATTCTCTGCTGAGCACTCTAGCCAATCAGCTACGTGACCTACATACAAGACGAATTCTCTAACCAATCAGCAACTGTGACCTACATACAAGCCGAACTCTCTAACCAATCAGCAACTGTGACCTACATACAAGCTGAACTCTCTAACCAATCAGCGACTGTGCCTTGATTACATGGCTTCACAACACTCTTAATTTCAAATGACAGACCAGGGCTTGAACACAGGAAGCAGAGCTGAAATGCAAACATATTTCCAAACTGCCAATTTATCTGTAATCTAGTCTAATCATGAGACTTCTATAGCGCCACTGTTTCAGTGCACTGCTCTCTCATAATAGCAGGACTTGACATCAGCAAGAGTTTAAAAACAAACACCCAGAAATCAGGTGAAGTCAACTGTTTAAACAACAGTTTAGAGTAGGCACTCATTCACTTCAGCATACCAGTTTGCAACTGTCTGGTGTGATGTAGTAGATGTCACACTTTCTGCCTCCAGTTGTGTCGGATGTTGTGTTTCGGTAGACAATCTCACGACGCCAACCTACAAAATAGAACATGGGTCAACGAAAAAACTCGGCCAACATCTACATTTATAAGTCTTCAAATAACAAAAAAAATAAAGTATTCAGCTTGATAATAAATTTCTGATGAAGGCCAGATATGCAACACGCATTTTCTTTCTAGATATATATCTTCTTTGAAGGTATATACCTTTTTGTAGGTATATACCTTCTTTATAGGTGTACATTTGAAAGTTTCAAAGGCATCTTTTCTGAACCTGTCAAACGATCTGATCAAACAACTCTTAAAACTTTCCTCCTCTGCAGAAGATGGTCTGGGTGCACCTCTAAATACAATCTTTTCAAAAACACATAAAGGTAAATGTACACGTTTTTCTATAGCGACCGTATGGCCCCAATCCTGTGCGCTTTTCAGCCCGTCTGAATGGGCGCCATGCCATTTAAGGTCCCCGCATACAGACAGTTCTAGCCTGAGATTGAAATCTCTTAAATAAGCCATGACGACCAGCAACCTCAAGCACAGAAACACCTTGATGTACGCGTTAACCGATGTAGCTAATGAGGCCAGTATGATGAGACATAGATGAGAAAAAAACAAGGCAAAAGAGATCGCTATGACAACGAAAGTGTTCAGGTTACCTTCTTCAAATGGCTTCAGCCATTCTGGATTCACAGACTCTGGTTCAGACGGATCCAATTTCGTCCTGTGATGCAAAATTACTGGTACCTTAGACTTTTTTGGTTTCATACCTACAATAAAAGATATCACACGACTGAATTACTGTTCTGTGTAGCTCAAGGACCACAGTGTTGCAGAAGAGAAGATCAGTTACTTAAGTATTCTAATCCTAGAAGACATCCATGAATGTGAAGCACTAGCAACTTCATTTTCTTTGCCTCGGTATACGAGGGTGGGCATATCAGCATGCTAGTGGCACAGAAGTTTTGAATTCTCATTCTGTCTTGGCAGGGATTTGACCTCTGACCTCAAGATGGACCTTCCAGCACACTGATCATAAGATTACCAGGCTACCCACGCATTGCCGTATCAGCCAACAGAACAAAGTTGGCAGAAGTAAACTTGACCTGAAAATTTTTCTATAACTTGGCTGACATGGCAACATGGAGTAAAGAAGATGTGTACACATGATTTGCCACACCTCCTGGGGCACAATTAATATACTCACTTGAAGCTGCAAGCTAGTTACAATTAGCCTATCCCATGCAGCATGCTAGTTCAGCAAAATGCCTCATCTGAGGAAAATTCTCTGTTGCTCCCCATTAGCCATAACATTGCCCACTCCTTGTCCCTCCAACCCAACCTCCTACATCCTCTCTCTCCCTATCCCTGGCCAAGTGCCAAGAAATTACTTTGTTGTCATATCATTTTCAAAATGGCACCAGTGTTATATGTTGCCTGTTCTAAATGGTCCATGGACTATATATATGTCTAAGCCTCTTATTATGTAGATAAAATGAATTTACTTTCTTACTTTCTTGCTTTTTAGACAACCAAGAGTTCAATCACTCAAACACTAACTGGTCGAATACTAACTTGGATAAATGCCAGTAGTCGATTGTTTTCCTGGTTTTCCCCTTCGACCATAGGGATTTCGGACTTTCTTCATTTTCCCTGGATCAGGACTGTCCTGCTTGGGACTTTCCAGCATCTCAGTGCCAGAAGATTCTTTACTTTCAGAGATGAAAGAATTCTCTGTGAGCTTCAGATCAGAGTTAGATGCATCAAGAACACTCTTCTCTGGATTTCCTTTTAGCTCTGGGCTAAGAGTATGTGACGGAGATTCTGAAACTGCCTTTGGTTTGTTCTTCCGCTGTTTCAAAGGTGAATTTTGAACCTTGTCGGCACTTGATGGAACTGAAGATGAACTGTCTCTTGTTTCAGATTTTGATGTTCTTGTTCTCTTTTCTGGCACTGGATCTAATGAGTTTTTTGTTTTAAGCTGGCGCTTGCGAGGAGAAGATACCAAATTTTTAGATTCAGGTGGATCAGAATTTTCAGCTTTTTCCAGTTTTATCGCAATCACAGTCTCTGAGTCATCATTGTCATCAGGAGCCGCAGTGGGCATAGCAGATGTCAAATTGCCATCTGTTGCCTTTGTCTCTACTAGTTTTGGCTTCTTTGTAACAACTGCTACAATTCCTTTTGCATCGCTGACAACAGCTACTTTTCCCGGTGTAGTCAGTGAATTATTGGCCGATGTTCTACTCCTAGTGGCTGGTGCTGCCAGTGGTGTTGTCATAGACTCATCAGTAACAGCTGTTGTTCTTGACTCACCAACAACTGCTGATGACGCTGTTGTATCATTTGTGACAGGCTCTGCCAAACTTGCAACAGTTGCATTGGCAGAAGGTGTAACATCTGCATCTTGGTAACTTTTCTCCAAGGAAGCCATTGCCGTATGATCGAGCCTAATGGCTTTCACAGTTTTAGAAGTAGCAATGCTAAAACAAACCACCAACATTGTTATGTAGTTGTGTAATCAGTATTATTCACTTTAAAAAGAAAAAACTGAAGGGGCAATCATATGCAACTCATTTGCCAATTTCAAAGGTGGGCAAGCAAAAACACTTCTTTTCAACAAATCCTGTAGTGATTCCTCCTCTTCCCTTTATCTATCTTAAGGTTCCAATTCCAAACACCATCCACCACAGCCGTCTGACCGTCTGCCTCCCTGACTCTTGGGTCTTAACCTGGGAACGAATCTGAGCATTCCTGCCTATCGATTCTGTTTTGAGTGAGCGCTCGTTAATAAGCTGGTTCCTGCGACTTAGCTTTCGTTTGGCGCTGTATAAATCTCCAGGTAATGATCACGATTACTAACCGAACGTAACGTAAACATTAAGGTCACCGAAGCTTTAAAGGTTCTTTAAAAGTTATATAGTCTGTATTCTATAAATATTAAAGTTTTACTTACCTAGAAAAAATTATTATAGAAAAATATATTTAAAAAAACGCTCAACTTTAAAGTAACGGTTACTATCGCCATCAATCACGGCTGTACACTATGCTGCGTTCCTTTGGCCTTCGGAAGTGATGCTGAGCATATCACGATTTCTAACGCGAGTCCAAAGCGCCGTCATGACTACTATGTGAGAGTTTGGCCAAAAATTTATGCAAGAGACGTTTAAGTAATAACATAAACGCGAGAGTTTAACTTGGATACGAAATTACGGAAAGAAAAACAGAACAAACTGAACAGTGAATTCCAAAGCCTTGGACCAGCTACCGAGATGGTCCAAGAGTCCAGTTGACACTCTAGAATTAGTCTTCCGGTATCTCTGATTCGACACTTAAAAATTTACTACGAAACATGGGGTTCTAGGTCAAAGCTGGCGAAATAATTGATGTACAACAATGTAAATCTCCGAAATTCTCGGCGCCCCACAAAAGCTTTTTCAAGGAGATCGGCGCTCATTTCCCGTCGCCATATCAAATCAACTTCGCAAGACGCAGGCTGTCAGCAGACTCAGTCGGAGGGTCAAGCGAGAACGATAGCCCACCGCTAGAGAGGATATCAATTATGGCGAAAACGGTGGTTGAATATAGTTCATCGATAGTCTAGTGGTTAGCGTGCTGAAATGTCAGTCGAGAGTTCGGGGGGGGGGGGGGGGTCAAACTCAGGTGAAGATTTTTCGAGAAATCAGCTCCACTGGCGACTCCAAGCCAACTCAGCCATAATTAGTGCACTGACCGCACACCGTCAGTGGGCAGCAGACCATGCGATGAGGGAGAGGGCTGACCATACACAAGCCCTCATATGCCCCGTCTAAAAAAAAGAAGGCGCCAACACTTCATACCCATGATCGCAACGACATCTTATTTATGGGACTGCTCTTATCTTCTGTCATTTATTCATTCAGGTGACAAAGCCGACTCAAAATTAATTCTTCAGAACATAGCTAATGCCAGGACTGATTTATTTACGTCGATTAAAACCATTTTCTGCAGAAAATGCCTGTTTTTATATTTTGTGGCAGTAACACTATCAAGCATTATTCAATGCAAAAGTCGACCGTTTTGGACTGAATGGACAGTGCAGTGCGAATGTCATTAGACAATATAATTCTGAAGATAAGGCAAGTTCATCTTACACATTTAACCCGCAAAATCACCAAAATATGCTATCACATCAATAAACATCACATTTAAGTAATTTCAACAACAATTAAAATATCTGTTAACAAATTACAGCCAAAGACAAAACATATGTATTCAGAGAATACCCCTCTGACTCAAAATCTTACAATTTCAAACCATTCAGAAACTTTGCACTGGACCAAAATATAATGCTTAGAGACTGCACGAGCAACTTTTCGGTTAGTGGAGCTAAATAAATTCTTTATTACATTACACATGTGTTAAATTTCATTGGCACATCTATCAAAGTCAATATTGCAGCAACCTATATGACTGAAATGATGATTTCATCTCGATTGTTGCCATAATTTGCCTTTATTCTGCTGAATATTGGCAACTGCAAAACTTCAGAAAACTGGCTTCCTCTACGTAAAACACCGTCAGTCCTAACCAAATGATTATTTTGTCAGGAAAATGCCAAAGTCTGCAGTCTTAGCACAGAAAAAATCCGTGATTGTGAAAGTGGAAAATTGGTCAAGACCACGAAACTGGTTTCACCTAAAATGTATATATGGCTGCTTCATCAGTTTCTATTATGTAACAGAAAACAATTATCAGCAAAACAAAATAAATGGCTCGTGAATGCTCGGAGCTTTAACGCGCAACAAGAATCATAACAATAATAATATTATTAACATTAATAATATTAATATTGTCAATAATAATAATAACAGCCATACCAGAAAAAACCTGTCCCTAATTTTTCTTAATCCCACGAGATCGTTATTATACACAAGGGGTTAAATGATATATTTCCAACTTTTGGACTATTTTTGCACAACGAGTTAGGGTATAAAAATAGAAATGAAAAATAGTTAGCTACAATTATGATGACAAGGACAATTATTATTTTATGCATTATTAGGCACCACTATCTGATGACTAAGCATCAGTCGATGGCGCTGAGCAACTGAGAGTGAAGGACTTGCTCAAGGTCCCTACACAGTAACCGTCTCAAGGGAGGAGGATCGAACCTGCGCGTTACAAGCCGAACGCTCTAACCAATCGGATATCGTGACCACACTGATCCACAACAACATTACTTTAACAAAAAGTAAAAGGCACTTGCAGGCGAATCTACACAGTAGAGAGGCTGCTTTTATCACACCCTGCAATCTGAAACCAGCCCAAGCTAATCGTGTACCTGGGCCAGCCCCTTCTCCAGTTTCTCTTGCCTAATAACTTCTGTAAATGCCATGACTTTACATACAGTCCACTGCTGAAGCTTCAAATCAGATGCACCGGCATAATCTCAAAGTGACAGAGAGGCTTAAACTGAGAGAATGATCCAGAAAAAAAGGTATACAACTTTAAAAGGCGCTATATAAATGCTCTGAATGAATGAATGAATGAATCTATAGTATTGACCAGATGCATAGTAAAAATGTCTTCAAATGTGCAATTCTTCCAGCATTGTTTAAATTGTTCCGTTAACTGGGAAAAAGCTTGCAAAACATACAAAATATCACCTTAGAAATTTCTCTTCAAATATATATCGAGTAAATCATTTCACCAACAGATACAAAAAGAAAAGATAAATGCCGTTTTATAAACTGTACACTAAATGCAATGACTTATACACCAATTATACACCAACAAACTAGACAATTGTGCTTTTCAATCTGTATTACATTTACAGATATTATTGCCTCAACAAAAAATGGTGAATACTATGAATTTAAACTTATTTTGCAGAAAAACTGATATGTGGAATAATCGCAGCATCCCGTGTTACATTACATCTCTTTAAAAACTCAGAAGAATTAAAACAACATCATCAGAGAAATCTGTTAGTTCACGATTAGATAAATTCAAAGAAACCACAAGTGCCACCACTTTTAACAGCTAAAATTTTACAAATGCATAACACACTTTTAAAATTTATGCTTTTGGTTGCATATTTCAGCACATTCTGAATTTATTGACAGCAGAAGTTGCTGAAATACTCAGCCAACTTTAATCAAACGACAGTCCACAAATACTGATTCAACTCCAAATCCATGCAGCGCAAAGTGGAATAAGTGCATGCTGACTTTCACCATGATTAAAAACAATGAAAAACAAATGAAATCAGTTGCAGAGATCACAACCGTCTGTTGCAGTTATACTGGTTTACTGGCCTGGAAAGGCTTAACCAAATGCTGACTATAACTTAACTGATCCTATTTTCAGTTGTTTGAACAACCGAAGTAGATGACAACTTGCGTTTCAGCAGGCACTGTGCTTTGACGTTTCAAAGATTCCCTTCTGGAAGAATGGGTGAAAATTGGAAAGGAGTTGCTTGCAGTAGACGTTGGCACGGCTCGGGTGAAGTGGACAACCAGCCGTGTTGTAGAGAACTTCAAGTAACTTCTGAAGATAACTCTACGAATTGTTAAACAAAACATCATGATTTTTCATATTTAAATTGATTGATTTTTTACCACGGTAGGAATGATCACTCAGGAATGAAAAAACCAAATAAAAGTCTAAATTTTATCACTCTTGTCCTTGATACTATCTGGAAAGGCGATTTGCACAGTAGGGATATTGGATTTGGACAAAAAGATGTTGGAAGAAGAGGTGGTGTGTTTCACGTCTGTTTCCTTAGATAGTTAACTGCCAACTTCCTTGCTAAACTCCCTCAACATTTATAAAAGGGCTAAGAATTATTTCAAAAACAGCTGTACATAAATCGTCAATACTAGCAAACTGTAATTTTATCACTTAAATTGTTCTTGTAATTTTATTGTTTAATTGTGAGGTTAAGAAAAGTATTTATTCAACAAATTATTTCTTTTAAAGAAATTAATAAATCAACTGCCCATCTTTGTGAGCATAAATAAAAGCAAACGATATGAATTTACTTCAAGCTGAGTTTTTCGCACGGCAATCACTTTTTCCGTCATAAAGAGTTTCTTTGGAGGGAATTCCAGAGAATCAACCTGAAAAAAGGCAAAAAACTGCTGCAACAATTTCCCATGAACAGCTACGACTAACCCAACTTTCAGGATCCAGCTGAATTTCACTTTGATCATTTCCAGGAAACATTCCTTGTATAACATCTTTTGTAACATGAACTATTCCAAGACAACCCCTGGCATACTGCGCTAAACCCAAATTTAATTTTGCCTTAGAATACATCCTCAACATAATATCAGCTCGTCGTAAGGCAGCATTAAATAGGGTATTTTCAAAGGTAGAATTATAATGGAGCTTTGCTGTAGTCAAGGTAATCAGTGCTGTTGAACGCTCACCTGAGAATAACGAGCCAAGAGATCGCTGTGGAGTTGGTGAAACCTTCGATAGCGCCTAAAAATGGTCCACTCCTCTTCCAGTACAGCCACCTAAAGGCAACAGAAGCATTTCTATTAACTCCAAATATCTCAAGTTTTCTGAAGCAACCATCGACTGATAAGGCATCACGATAACGGTGCCACAGAAGTCTTTAGATTAGAACGTTAAACAGAAATAACAGATCTGTTGTAAACAATCCATCACAGGTAAAAGAAAATAAAGTTTCTGCACAACTATCATAGTTAACTTTCTTTTATTCGCAGTTTTCTAGCATCATTTCTGAAGATGTATCTTGAAAGGATGTTGTATAAATGCCATCATCGTATTATTATTAATTATTAATTATTATTAGCCAGATTATGATAGTAGAAATTGCCTAACTAGCAACAATAGTTAGGGCAGCTAGCAAGACAACAGTTAGTAGGCTTAACAACATGTAAAAAGTAATTCAACTAAATATTAGTAACACTGAGTGCATAGTAACTTCGACGAGTACCTTGACTTCAAACTCGACATATGTACTTAATCCTGAGCCACGGAAAATGGAACAAGGAATTCGTGTATGAAACGGATAGGATGAAGTTGACGACATGCGAAAAAAGAGAGGAGATCGAGGATTTGCGACTGGAAAATTCTCCAACTGCAACCACAGGAAAACAATACAAAATGAAACAACTGATGCACAATTAACGAGAGATCAACAGATAAGAGTTTCTGAAAAGGAACTGTATGCACACACACACATACACAAACACACATACACATAAGCACGCAAATTATAAGTATACATGTTTTTAATGTCACCAGTACAACCTCACCACAGCCTCTGATGATACAACTAGCTGGAATATGTTACAACTGAAATTGCCAACTACTGTCTCCCAGTTATAAATAATAATAAAATATTAATAAACATTTTGGTTTGCTCTCAGAATAGCTATTATTATTATTATTATTATTATTTTTATTTTTACTTCTGCATTTATTAAGCATCAATCAATGGAGCTGAGCAATTGCGAGTGAAGGACTTGCTCAAGGTCCCTACATAGAAACTGTCTCAGAGGATGAGGATCGAAACCATACTCTCCTCGTTACAAGCCAAGTGCTCCATACAATCAGCTACCAAGCCCCACTATAAAGCTATAAAGCTGTTTTACTGACTTAAATACTTATTAATAAAGCAGAGGTCAGAGGCCAAGGTGAGGTCATCTGTTGCTGCCCACATTATGTATCAGGCTGGTTTACATAGATAATTCTTACCATGCAGACTATTTCTCAACACTTGAAAACGGTTCCAATTCCTGTCTAAATTTGACTTGCTTCAAATAAACGAAAATGCTTCATACATCACAGGAAAATGATTTCTGTCACCTGTCAAATCAGCACTCTATAAACGCTCAAAAATAATGAACAGAAGTTACTTTGAAATTTCCAATCTAGGTTTTGGAAGCTGACTTACCATGGATGATGTATTTGAAACTGCCTCATGTGTGGAGTCACTGTCAGTCACTGAATGAGTCATCTCAGTGCTAAAATCAAGAGAGAATACAAGTAATTGTAAGTATATATGTATGTATGTATGTACGTATGTATGTACATATCACTTCATATAGTGCCTTTAATTTTAGTTAGTATCTCACAAAATGCTGCACTCACTAGCATAAGTGCTGCTAAAGTTCATTAAGAACATAAAGCTCGTCTGTAAGTAACAGAGCTCGGATAACTAGGAAATCCGAGTACAATGGCCTTCCATCGGATTTTAATACATTGCTGACTCCATAACGCTCTCTTAGATTCTTGCGTACTTCTGATACTGGTTTATTGCAAGAAACTAGGTTCAGGACAATTGTAGGATCAGTGCCTTTAGCTGCTGTGCTCCTCGCATTTGGAATCGTCTACCACAAAAGGCCTGACTTGCAAACTCACTATCATCTTTTAAATCACTTGTTAAGACTCACTATTGTACCCTGGCTTTCGCATGATTCCATCTGGGCCCCTAGCAAACATACATCTGTCCATGTCTCAGATTCAGGTGTACTGACATTGCATGCGTTAAAAGTGCTTTAATAAATTAATAAAAGCCCAGCCAACAGATTCCCATGTGAACATTTATTCAGAAACCACTCAACTTGTTAGAAATAAAACCTTTCAGCTGACCTGGTGCCAATTTCTTTGCATTTCCTTGTCTGTGCATCTGATTCCATCTCTCGTCTCTTGTGCTCCAGATTCCGATCGGAAGCAAACTTCTCCTCGTGCTCACCGTTTCCTTCCACGTCTGTCATCTGGACTTCCAAGGGATGCTGTCTCAAATCGAGCTTCTTCAGCTGGCATACCTGTTCCAGCTCAGAACTGCATCGTCGGTAATCAAAGTCTGACTCTCCACTCCATAACTGTTCGTCATTCCTCTCAAGAAGCTAAAAATCGTCAAGTTAAAGCAGTAAATCTAATATTCATTTTGCAAATTTATCTCAACTTTAAAAGTTATGATAAATTCATGTATAAATTTTTAAGAAAACAGTCACCTGTAAATTTCAATAGCACTGATCTGACTTTCACCAAGAAGATCAGCCAAAGCCTAACCATTGTCTTTGGAGATCCAAGAGAGACCATGTGTCCTTTCAATTACAACACACAGCTTCAATGCACCTGCTTTCCGCAATGCAGGTCGTCCATTAAGGGCAACTTCTTATATCCAGAGGGATTACACTTACCTCGAGTAATAAATAAAGATAAAATTATTATTGTAAAGGTGATTGACGGTTAGCCATACTATCTTATCTTCAAGTTCTTTGGCGGCAGGCAATGTTGACTTTTCCTCATCCATGCGATGACTTTCGTTTGCACCATTTATCTGCATCAAGTGACCTGAAGTAATGACAGAACACATCTTCTGAGTGGCTCCTAAGTGCGCTATCTAGGTCATGTCACGGTCAGGTCGTCAGGTAAGACTGTAGAAAATTTCATCATATTTATTTCATGTGCGTGACTTGTATAATAATTATTATTAATGCATTACTGCCTCACAGGCATATCAGCAGGTAAATAATAATAATAATAACGCCGCAATAATGACATATTTTCATTAGAAATTTCCAAAGCGTTGCCAAAGATCATCAAAGTTTCCTAAGAAAGAGTTACTTGAAAGAATCGAACTGATCGAAAGAAGTTGAACATTTGAAGAGAACGTTTACACACCATTTCGTATCATACGGCATTTTCCAGGGCTAAGAAATATTTCAACGTGGTCTGTGTCAGAGGCGTTTGAAACACTCCTACAAAGCAACCAAGGAATTCAGTAAAGAAAGAAATCCTCCACTATAGAGTTTTCATTTGCCACAAGTTAACTGAGAAGAGAATCTGCAAAAACCAAGTTCTGAGATCATTATAACAGTTCTACGTCCTTTCATCAGTTTATCTGAATCCCAGCCAACATGACTCTGAACTGATGGTAGAACCCGTACATATGACCCGTATGTAGGACCCATATGTAGGATACGTATGGCCCATAAAGGTTTAATGTGGGATCGTAATCATAATATTTCTACAGCGAACAACTAAAGCTTATTCACAGGTGCTCAGTTAAAACAAAATCGATAGGCAGAAAGGGTTCGGTTCCAGGTCAAGATCCAAGAGTCAGGTAGGCAGATGCCAACTTACACACATACACATAGACGGCTACGGTGGATGGTGTTTGGAATTGGATCTGCAAGACAGATGAGGGGAAGACGAGGAAAAGGAGTGTTTTCAGTTTTGAGTGAAAGACCTGCAACAAAACTGTGAAGACAACTTCTACGACTAAAACTTAAAAGAAGCAAAAACTCTTTCAAGATTATAATACAATGCTTTTATGGACCAGAGCGCAGAGTAAGCCTACCTAGTTCGGTTTTCTTTGTTAAATCTGTCAGACTTTGTTTCGTTTTCGTTGTCCATCTGTGCTGCCATAGTCTCATCAGCACATGTGACATCAACACACACAGATGACAACATGCTAACATCACATTCCTCTTTTGTTCCATCTTCTTCTTCATCTTCACCGATTGTCCAGCCATCTACGGCTGTCCGCGTCTCTTTCATCGTCTCCATCATCTTCTCCCTCTTGCTCTCGTTCTCCCTAAGTACCTCTGAAATCAGTCCCTGGTAGATCACCTCATGTTCCGTTACCTCTTCTGCAGCAGCCTCCAATTCCTTGAGCAGACCTTCATTCTGCCGTTCCAGCTCTTCCAGCTCTTGTAAGAGCAACGCCTCGGCATTGTCCTTTGCCGCTATCAGTTCAATCCTCCCATTCGCCACATTCATTTTCCGATTCTCCAGCTCAGCCATCAGCTCCTTCCTTCCGAATTCTTCGTCAGAACCCTGTAACAAATTCATCTCCTTCAAAATTCTGGCTTCCTCTTCGGACGTCGCACAAAGCCGAGTCTCGAGTTCGGCAAGTATTGCTGAATTTTGCTCGAGGATTTCGTTCTTCTTTTCATTGTGGCGGTTGCTTGTCTTGGAGTTCAAATCAGCGATCTTCGTCAGCAGATGATCCATGTGTTCAATCTCGACCTGGATCTTGGACTGAACAGAATCATCCAGATCAGCAGAGATCGAATCGAAGAAATTGTAGTCGAGCTGAAGTTTCTTCAGCAGCTGAATGGACTCGTCTAGCTTTCCCAACTCCTGTAACAAACAGTCAATTCTATTCTGACATAAATGAGAGATGTTGCAGAAAATTCTGTAGCACCTTTGTGCGGGTTTTTAACTGGCCCTTTCTAAATGTTCAGATAATACATACATACATACACAGATACATGGTCAATGATCATGAGGTTGCAGGTTCAACTCTGTGTAACGACCCTGGACACGTGTTTTCGCACACATGCGTCTGTCACCAAGCAGTGGAATTTGGTACCAGCGTAAGCTGGGAAGTAAACAGCAACTCCTGTAATGTGCTGGCCCCATGTCCATGACCTTGGGATTGATCCATTGCTCACTCAAAGGCCTAAGAAAAGGAAATGAACACCTCTCCTACATTCCTCATGGGACACAGAAGCTTTACTTTACTTATTATAGACACATACACAGAAACAATCTAATATAATTCCCAAGAAATCACTTACTGGGCCTCACCAAAACTAGTCATCATCTCATCATCATCAGCAGCAGTAGCAGCAGCAGCAGCACCACCACCACTGTCATCACCATTAATCATTATCAACACCAATCAATGCCATTATCGCCATTTCATTTTCATCATCATCATTTGTACAATCTCAGAAACACATTGAAACACGGAATCAGTCATAACTTAACTACATTTTCCATTAGAATATGTGTTCCTTACAGATTCCAAATCCTTTGTCTGCAATGAAGTCGGTACCTCATCATCAAAACACTCAGCTCCGTCACCTGATGTTCCACTTTCTGTCTTAGAATTCTGCTCCAATCCCAGCTGCAGAATAAAACACAACTGCAGATCATTCGAAAAATACATTCTAAAAAGTGAATAACAAATGAATGAATAACAGATAGAATGACAATACATGTAACAAAAATGACTAAAGAAACATTCTCAGCTCCTCTACAGTCGTACCTTTTAGAATTATTATAACATCCATGTTTCTGTAAGGTTCTTAAAATACACTATACACTTTGTAAGGTTTTTAAAATACATTAAACACCTGGTGATTTGTTCGAATTAGATTTTGAAATGCTCTCCCCGCATCTGTTTGTTCTGCTCAGTTGCTTGAGCCATTTTGTTCTCAACTTGAGACTTACCTTTTCCAAATGGATTAACTTTTTTGCATCCCCAGTGCACAAGCTGTTAAGCAACAACACTAGTAACGACCTACCTTGTTACCACCAAGTTGTTGATATCGTTGCAATTGTTTCTCGAAATTCACAGACTTTTGCTTCAACTCACTTGCTTCCTCCTTCACCTGCTTCTGAACCTAGAAAATGCAGCAAAGAAAAAACACATTTTTGCAAAATAAAATGACACTTTGAAAAGAAGCAATTGAAATTTGATACAACAGAACCGAAAATTCAGTAGCATCTTCATAACACAACTTCTGATGAGAAACAGTCAACAATATTATTCTAATATTCTACAATGAAAATCACCATAATTCATTCATTCAAATTTTTACAGCACCTCTACTCAGTGCTCTAGTGAGAACAGAGAGGTACTTACCCTCGATAAAAGCCACTATGCTATATGTTTCAATTCACACTCATAAGCGCCCAGACCCATCCTTGGCGCTGATAAAAGGTGCATGTTTGTGCAGTGACACTAGTCAGACGATGTAGCTCTACAGGAAGTCGATTCCGTTTATACGTTCCAACCGCTGTACCAACGCACTACTAGGCAGTGGCACTACATAAATTTACAGTTATAACTGAGTTACAATGGAAATATCAAAACAAACAACAGTTGAGGATTTTTTTACACCCCACAATTCAAGTTAAGAATTGAACCAAAGTCAGTAAGAATCTGGATTAGTGTCTAACCATCTCAGCCTCTCTCTTCATTTTCTCTGCTTCAGCCTGCATCTTTTCCAGAATCTGTTGCCTGCGTTCCAACTCCTTTTCCTCAGCCATCTGCCTCGCCTTTCGGTCGGACTCTGCCAGCTGCAGCTTCTCCTCCATCTCTTCCACTTCTCGTCTAAATGGAAGCCAAACACAAGGCATGCAACAGAACCAACTTATAAGACACCTTGTTAGAACAAGAATTCTTATGGGTTCAATCCCCTCCCGAGATGGTTACCGTGAAAGGACCTTGAGCAAGTCCTTCACTCACAGTTGCTCAGCACCATCGACTTAGTCATTAGACAGTAACCCTCAATAAATGTAGAAATAATAATAATAATTAAATCAGGATTTACAATGGAGATACAGAAAGAACCAGAGTCCCATTAACTATGATTGCCTATTAACACAGATGAAGTGAGATGGCAATGGAAACATAAATGCAGCACCATGATGAAAACAACTAGACAAAGCCATGCACAAACCAAATACAAAAGGGAAATAAAACCATACGGATGAATGATAAAAAAATGTAATTTTCATTAGTAGAATGCTAGACCGAGTGGTAGACAACACAGAGTCATCTGTGGCAACCTGTTGGGAAATGGCCACCTGTTCTTTTAGATGCATCTTTCTATGATGACAGAATTGGACAGCTCCACAGTTACAGACTTCTGAATCATTTTAAATGTTACACGTGACCAAAAGCACCCAAAACATTACCGTTTTCTTTCCAAAGCTTCAAGTTGCTCCTTGTGCTGCTGTTCCATATCACATCTGGAACATATTAACAACAATAATTACTTTTCAAAATAAAAAGATTATTTCCGTCTTCCTTTTATTTGCCAGACAGTCTGTGGATAACCTACAGAAGTCACTGGCCAAATTCAAAGAAATCACTTTGTCCTCATTTGTCATCTGTTCATTCTCAACTTAATTAAGACATGAACTTTTTTCAAACTGCTTATCCACAGTCACCTGTCCCTCTATCTCTCTCTCTCTCTCAGCGGACAGACCTTCTGGATATTGATCTGATTTTTGCTTGGCTTCGGAGTGCCATCGGTTGAGGCCTTGTGCATTCGATACCGACACGGCAGAAGTGACTAATTAACAAACTAACCGTTTTAAGCATCTTACTTTATAGATTACAGTAGTATCATTTATTTTGCCAGAAGACACCAAAGCTGGACTACGTATGTATGCAAAGCAGCATCTCAGGAAATTATTATACAGAATGCAGATAAAGATTTCTTATGAAGAGGAGAAGCTCATTCAAACTAATCATTGTAAAAATAACAACAGAGAGATCAACTATTAATATAAGAAATCAGCACAATGCCTACCCTGCTCCTGCCCAACTGAGATTATCTGTAGAACGAAAAATCTCCAACCTCGATTGACTGAGCAACGACATTCGACTTAGACTCGTATTTGACTGAAAAAAAAACCCCAACCCGTAGTAAAACCTCTTCACTCAAAAATATACTTGGCCGAATTTATTTCCCATTTTTAAACTTTTACTCAATTCAGAAATGATATCTCAGGATTTGAACATATTGGGTTGGGGAAAGAGGGAAATACCTGAAAAATATCAGAAAGAGTCAATATTGTTTTCACCCTATAAATACCATTAAACAGATTAAAAACTCAGGTCAAAAGAAAATATGAAGAATGTTGTACTAGAATGGTGTCTAGTTCTGTGAAGGATCCATGCAAAGCAGCTACACTTAGACAACGGAAAACCAATGAAATCTTCCTAAAGGTTGCAATTTAACGTGTTATCATACACATACACAAAAATCCTCATTTACATACCATACCTGTAAGTCACCTTGCTCACATGTAAACAGAACCGGTCTGAACCAGTTTTGGCTCAAACAAAAGCCAACACTTCTCCATATCAATTGCAAACCCACCAGGAATATCAATTTTGCTTAATGAAGCTTAATGAACCAGAAAGATGTTGACGTTGGCGTTAAATCTCACCTCTTTCAGTTCTTTACGAAGTTTAGTTGCCTGGAGTGGATGGTTAAAACGGAACATATTTGTTCTGCCAAGAATGATCACATCACCTAATCACATGGCACAAATGACAGAAACAGATTTCTCAAACACAATCTGGAATTGAAAAACTGGAATCTAAACTGGGAACTGTTGTTATTAATACTAATGCAAATGCATTAGAAAACTGTACATGGTATTGGTCCCACAGTAAGCAATCTAATCTAATCTAATGACTTCTATAGCACTGTTATCATAATGCACCAGGCGATGGTCACTTCAAGAAAAATTGTAGTAAAAAGTTGTAATCTCCTAGAGAATTCCCGTCTAAATCTAAGAGGTCAGATAAAACAGAAGTCAAGCCACTAAAGGTCAGCAAATTTTATACAGTATGCAATGCATTTCCAAATTCCAGCAAATAAAAGAGAAATTGTGAGATTCAAAACTCATGTTAAGAAATGGCTTAAACCTCACATTCAGAAATGGCTTAAAACTAACCCATGGAAACGGTTTCAGACTCAAGCAGAGAATCGGTTTAAAACTCACCCTGGGAAAGAGTAACTTGGCTATTAACAATGATTCCATTCACATAGCACTCGGCATTTGCCATTGGAACGAGAGACACTTCCTCGCTCTCGTTGTAGATGATGCAGTGCTCTGGCTGAACATCTGGACCTTGCAGAACTGAACAGAAAACTGTCAAAAATCAACCTCAGTTTCACATTGTAGCAAGAAAGTTTCACAACATGGTAAGTTTCCAAACTTAGCAAGTAAGCCTGGCAGAGTTTAGGATGGCAAGAAATGCACATTAATTACTGCACAGAATATCACATGGTGGTCTATTGGTAATGCATTTGATCAATGATCATGCGGTTGCGGGTTCGACTCTGCATTAAGGAAGTAGTTGTAAGTAAGTAAGTAATGCATTTGTTAACATGCCAGAAGTCCATCAGCTAAGCGAGAAATCATAGGCATGGATGGGTAACAGTAACTAACTTAGTAGTAACTAATTTAGAAGCAGTGGCAGATTTAGACTTAGAGTGTTATACGGCAGTCAAGAGCCAACAACACTGAGTGCATCATTCGGTTGAAGTTGTTTTTAGTTAAAGCCATCAGACTAACCGATATTTTGCTTTTCCTCAGCATTTTCTGTTCCAATTGTCGTCTGACCTTCCTATACACAAAATGCAGAAACCGTCATTTCAGACTCTGTGGAAAAACGGTTCTTTCGTTTGACAGCTAAATTCGCTTTCACGCAAGTAAAGTCAACGGCAACAATCAACCATTCCTAAAATCTGTCTCCTGGCTACAACTACCACCACCACCACCACCACCACCACCAACTTTTGCATAATGCTTATTCAAAACATCTTCCGTCTTATTCTCAGTACAAAAGATATCATCTGTTATTAAGCTTCTCCTCCTCCTCCTCCTCCACATCATCATCTTCCTCATCATCATTATCCATTACTGTCATCATCCTTATCCATTATCATCATCATTGTCGTCATCGTCATCGTCATCATCATCCTAATCGTCCTAGTCATTTAAACAACCTTCAAGTGATAGAGTATCATTCCGGTGCTGAGTAGGTCGTCATCAATTCCAATCAGATGAGGCAGATCAGAATCCAAAACAACTCCGAGGCCGTCTCTGCGCAACGCCAGAGCACCGCCTTCCTACAGATGAACAAAGCCAGCAGCGATAAACAACCGATGAAAAGAAACAAACCACAGACGACTTAAAACGAAACATTGCTAAAATGAAAAACTCACTTGTGTAATTATGCATGTGTATCCATGAACTTGTATATACGTATGTGTACGTGTGTATGTATGTGTGTGTGTACGTGTGTATATACGTATGTGTGTGTGTACGTATGTATGTGTGTATGTATGTATGTATGAAGGCACTTAAAAATGGCACCTTTGACGCACTTCTCAAAAGCTCTGTACATGAGGCTTTCTCAGAGAACTAAACAGATGTGATTTAATACACGTTGAAAACGTATGCTGAGCAGAGTCAACTGAAACAGAAAAGTTCAGTTCCATCTGATCCATCCATCTATTCAAGGACTTCTGTGTACAGCTTTCAGAATTCACACCAGCCATAAGCTGGCTGCATCAAAGTAAAATCAGGAATTACTTAACATCTAATAAGCAAGGCTCTTGTCTTGTAAATTACGCTTCAGATGGAGCGGTCAAGACTTTAAAATCAGAAGCAGACCTTCAGAATAGCTGCAGTTTCTTTCCAACGACCCGTCCACTGTTCCGTCAACACTTTTACCTAAACAAAACAACCGGCATTTAACACAACGGGTCACAATCTGAACATCTGTCAGTATTTCAGTTGGTAAAAAATGACCAAACTCTTCAACAATGATTATCATAATATATCTTAAATCTTCTGCAGAAAACGAATATACTCTTTGACAAACAATGATCATCATAATATATTTTAAATCTTCTGTAAAAAGACCAAACTCTTCAACAAACAATGACTTTCATAATATATTTTAAATCTTCTGCACAAAATGACCAAACTCTTCAACAAACAATGATTATCATAATATATTTTAAATCATTATCATAATATATTCTAAATCTTCTGTAAAAAGAAGTAACACCAAAGGCAATTAATTGCTGCATTTAACAACTTCAACTAATCACACAAAACATCAGAAGAGGACATCAAACTGGAGATCTTAATATATCAACAAAAACTGGAAAGGTCCTAATATATCTTCAGGATATAAAAAATAAAATTCGTAAAATTATTTTTCACCTACCCTTGCTTCATTTTCAGTCAACTGCTCTTGCAACTTTGGCGTAGCAAATTCGTCCTGCAAAATACAGAATTGTTTGAAATGAGAAGCCAAAATTCCAATTAGAAATAAGCAAAATTAATTAACTGCAATTTCATCCAATTCAATGTTGCGACTACACTGAAGTCAATGTTATGAATGCAATGAGGTTGACGCTATGACTATACTGAGGTCAACATTATCTCTACACTGAGGTCAACGTTATGACTATACTGAAGTCAACAGCAGCAGCAAATAATGCTTAAGATAGGAGATAACAAAATATCACACATAAAGTACAATTCATGTATGCATCTGGACTTATATAGCGCCTTTTTAGGAGTCTGAAAACTGCCAAGTCATAAAACAAACTTAGCAAAAGCTATCAACAGCTGCTGCCAACAGACAAGCAGAATGCCAAAGCCAAAACAGTTGATTTTACCTTAGTTTAGCATCCGTATATAAGCAAATTCCCATGACTAACGTTTATTTTGAGCTCCAAAGGAAATTCAGATTTTGCGACGCAGTAAGAAGACGAAGTTTAACTTCTAAGACTCACGATATTTCCACCGAGCAAAGCCTTCAGTCGAGCAATTTCCGCTCGTAGTTCTCGGATCAGTTTAACGTTAGGATCCTCGTTGACTGTTGGTTTGTTGATGATGTTCTTTGCACGATTTGCATAACGTAAGGTGCTGACGGTTTCTGCGTAATTGCAGCCAGCCGGAGAGACAGCTGCCGATGAAATAACACGAGATGATTCATCTAATCTGATCTTCCCTTTGCAGTGTAAAGTCAGTGTACCTATTATAGCTGAGTGGGCTATACTGCTATATTGCCAAGGGTAACCAGGGACTTGTTGATGCAAGTGAAGCTGAAATCTCTAAACCAATTTTTTGCCCTGGTGGGGATTTGAACCCCAGACCTCTCAACTGACAGTACAGCATGCTAACCACTACACTATCGTGCAACTCCTTAAACTGATCCAAACAGGTGCGTTTTAAGGCAGCTTGTAAATCTACGCTGAACAGAATCAATCCTACAGTACATATTTGCAACGAAAACCTAATCAAGAGGAAGGCCCAACAACTTCATTGTCCATGACCTACTTGCAATCATGATCGTCTTAGAGTTTCCACCGAGACTGTCCTTCAGAAGCCACGTCAACGCAGAATCCCGATATGGAATATATGCGCACTTCTTGGCCACTCCCTTGTCACACATGTCGGCTGAAATCATCGAAATTCAAGAAAGCGTCACAGTTATAATTCAAAACAAAGTCACAGTTGGAAGCAAAAAGTAAATGCAGTATGATAATGGCGCTATAGAAGTCATCACATTAGATAATTGGAACTAATTTTCATTAACATTTCTGCATTTACTAGGTGCCACTATCCTCTGACTAAGCATCAGTCAATGTCCTCAGCAACTTAGAATTTTCAATTTGCTCAAAGTCCCTGTACAGGGAAGGAGGCTCGAACTCATAGCCTCCACGTTACAAGCGCAGCACTCTAACCAATCAATGGCTACCATGTCCCACAAGATGGCGGCTGTTAGCAGACTGCGTTGTAGATTCATAAACACAATTTTTTTAAATAACTGATTCTAGATACAAACATACTATTAATACATCTATACACAAACAAAAAACTTACCTAGTGTAGAAATGACGTTGCCAAGGGTAACCAGGGACTTGTTGATGCTTCCTCCTTCCTTCAATCGCAGACCGGTATTACCTGTTGCATCGGCTCTTTCGCTGTACGGCCAAAAACAGCTCAATGTCAAAAACTCTTCCGAAAAACCAGGTGCTCACTACATTCTTCACTGCACCAAAAGATGCCTACAGATCCAGCAGTTAACCTCATCCTACTGGGATGTGCATCAGTTCAATGGTCAGAATGGTATCAACCCAAGGTCTGGGGTTCAAATCTTTCTGTTCCACTGGTGCCCTGGTGCAAACTCAGCTATGTAACACGTACATCAACTGGTAAGCTGTTGGTGGAAAGACAAGATGGCAAGAAAGAAGACTGATCACCCATCCTCACAAACCGGGGCTAACCTAATCTAATCTAAGGACTTCTATTATAATGCCCAAAACATCAGTCGATTGTCGCTTCAAGGCTAAGGAAGTGAAGTTGGTCAGCGCTTCATACTCACAGCTGTTTCTCATGGCTGGCGTAAGTAAAATGGAAACATCAGTCATAATCGTAATCCTGTGCCTAATCTAATAACTTCTATAGCGCCACTGCAAAATGCACCAGGCATTTACTAGTTGGTCGCTGCTTCTTCAAACCGAAACGTAATCTGCAGTCGGTGATGAATCTGGCCAAAGTCTAAGAGGTCAGGCAACAGCGGATCAGCCAGTTGAAAAAGGTACGTTGAAATTCTTGACACATTTCTCTAGAAAAAGTACGACCATCACACAACAAGGAATCAAAATATTTGCTTCATATGACTGAGAGACACAAAGACCTTGATTGCTGCCCCAAATGGCATCCAGTGCAGCATTATGCACTAGTTCTGTATTAAGTGCAAGAGTGCAACTGTGTTTGATAACCTGTAGGTCATGCATTTACCTGCCAGCGAGGTCAACCAGGCGAATTTTGCTGTAGGTTTCACTCGGAGAATTCTTGCTAAACCTGGCCTAGAAAACAACAAGAAAAATGTCTTTTAATCATCACATTAAAAAATTGTAACCAGATTTATTTGATCAATAATTTACTTTTTGGAACCAGGCCGGAGCAATGTTAAACCATTCAGCATGACTTAGATAAATAACTAAGACTGGGTCCTTCTGGTTGCAGATCCGTTTGTGTGAAACAGTCTTTTGGTACCTATTCAGAGAACCTGTGCTTTTAAAAAGGAGTTGAAACTCTTCTCTGTTATTTAACTCTTAGCACCTGCACTGACAACTGATATTATAAAGTCTACTATAAGTAGCTCACTAGTTCTAATGTTGCATAAAATTACTGCCATGTGGCCGGTGGTCTATCGGTAACGCATTTGGTTGTGGGTTCAATTCCGTGTAAAGACCTTGGCAAGTTGTTTGCACACACTGTGCCTCTGTCACCAAGCAATATAATCTGGAACTGATGTAAGCTGGAAAGTAAACGGCAAGTCCTGCGATGTACTGGTCCCCATGTCCAGGACTTTGAGATTCACCCACTGCTCGTTTGATGGGCTAAAGAAAAGGAAACGAGTGCCTCCCCTACGTCTCACTTGTGGGATATGGGATGCTTTCCTTTGACAATTGTCATTCTAGAGCATAACTGCTACTTCTGATGTTACATAAAATTATTGTAATTACAATTAAAAAGAAGATTACCTGAGTAAAAGCGATGGTAAATATCGCATGGGAGCGACTGCTGACATCGTTCATATTGGTGGCAGCCGTCGTCCTGGTCAACAAAAACAGTCAACCAACATTCAACACACAAACGTTAAATCTGTCTAATACACACATCCAAGTAAAACCGCGTTTCATAAATAATGAGTCAAAGTCTGAGTGTCTGACCTTCTTGTGTTTCCCTGGTCAATCAGTTCCTTGATGTCATCGTAGCTGGTCACAAGATGATGCGACAAATCTGTGCCAGAGAAACAAAGATTGAGAAATAACTCGATACAATTAACAAGATTAAAAAATTAAAAAGATCTGACAAAAATATGATCCAAATGAATGGTTTTCAAGAGGTTATGGAAAACGGGGAAAAGAAAGACAATGTCGCAGGTAGCAAAGCAACCTATTCGACGAAGATGGACAAACCTCTGCATAACTTCTACGTTGTCCCAGGGAATTTTGGATTGGAGGGACAACCAAGCCAACTTAGACAGCAAAGAGTATGGAACCATGATCAGAAAAGGACGAGACCAAGATGCATAGCTCCTTGAGACAAGACAAATTACAGCCCACCCACAGGGTATTTATGATTAAAATTTTAAACTCAGTACATATTTGCACCTACGGCAACCAGTGCAGTTCCTCTAACACTTGTCTAAATCTAGGAATTGACAGGTCATCCTCATCAACATCACTAACAGCAACTTCTGCAGCAGACTGATCGTTACCTTCAACGTAAGGACCGTCCTTGGGATGTTCTCTGACTCTAAGGGCCTGGTTGCCCTTGTTAGCGTTGCTTGGCAACAGGTCACGCACAGCTTCGTTATAGATCTCAAAGTAACTAACATCAACAACAACACACCAGGGTCAGTTTCATTTGGAAAAACATGCGTTTACAAGTGCATCTATAAGAACTTATATGTGTGCATGCATGTGTGTATGTGAATGTGCAAGTATGTACATATGTATGCATGTGTAGATGTATGGATGTAAGTGCACAATAGCCTGCCTACTGGTTAGAGCGCTCAGCAGCAATGCAGAGAATACTGGTTCGATCCTCCTCCCCGAGACGGTCACGGTGTAGGGATCCTGAGCAAGTCCTTCACTTGCAGTTGCTCAGCATCATCAACTGCTGCTTAGTCACTAGATAGTGGTGCCACATAAAGGCAGAAATATTAACAATACATAAGCAGATAAACACAGAAATGAATGAGCTAATTGGATTACCAAATCTGCAAAGTTCAATGATGAAATGAGAAAGTGCATTAATGCTTCAGCAAATGTGTTAACGAGAAATTCTTCGGATCATAACTCATCATCGTCTCAACTGACTGTACCTGACTTCAGTCCTGTAAGTCTTCGATTCGTCCGTCATTCTTTCAAAAAGACCCTGAGAAAATTAGAATAATTTAATTTAGAAAACAAAATGTATATAATAATTTAATAATTTAATTCAGAAATCTCTCACTCATATCCTTTTGGGTGTTGACCTGGTTTGGTTTTAGAAGTGCCATTGGTCGATGCCCGGTGCTTTAGACACCCGTGCTTTAGAAGTTACCAATTACTTGTAATTAATAATTATAATACTTAATCTATTTTAAACATCGTTTCCTTCAATCACCTGATAAATCACAGCCTCTGCATACAAGCGGTAAGCTAAAACTTTAGATTCAAGATAATGTTAGAGAAATCACTGTGACATGTCCAGCCTACAGACAAGCAAACAGCTTTTTGAAATCACTATTAACACAAGAATTATGTCACTGGAAACAATTCCTTCCTGAATACTAAACAGTACTTTAATGAATATTAAGCATTTTAAAGATGAATGCTCATACTCACATTACTAATTCGTGGAATCAGTCCGACATCTCCCTGCAATTAACACAGTGCATTCATGAAAACTGAACAGGACTTTCATTGCCTTTATACTAAAAATTTTAGTTTTATGAAGAAATTTCATAATGTCTGCATAAACTACTTCTACAATGCTTTACGATCAAGTGTGAGCTAAGCATTACAAACATCTCATTTTATGTTTCACGCTTTCAAACTACTTCTCTCTTTACATCCAGCGCTACATGAGTCAAGTACGACTGATGGTGGTGGTAGTGGTGGTGGTGGTAGAGGTGGTGGTGATGGTGACGATAATGCTGATGATATCACTGATGAAGGTGACAGTGATGAAGAAGAGTTAGTACACTGAAATTCAACTCACTGGGTTTCCTGTCATTGTGTACGTCTTGCCAGACCCTGTCTGACCGTACGCAAAGACACAGGCATTGTAGCCATCGTAGGCACATTCGATTATGTCCAACCCCAGATCTTCAAACACCTGAAGGCAAAAAGTTAACACGGTAAAACAGCAAAAAGGTAACAAGGTAAAACGGCAAAAAGGTAAACAGGTAACAAATCAATTCTATTCTATGCGATCATGCTTTTGCGTCGTCAGGTTGGAATGCCTATCAAGAATTTCCCTGGAAGCAGCACAACAGAAAATGCAATTATGAAATTACAATAGCACCCGCTTAAGCCCCTCTACATGGGACCATAAATAGCGTGGTGCCCATTCAAACGGGCAGCAGTGTTGAAGGATCTCACCTGATTAATTAATTGCAAAATGAGCAGCGTCGGTCACAACTGAAAAACGTTTACATTTACATTTAACCAGACAAAGTGACATAAAAGAATGGTTGAGTCTTGTTCAAGTCAAGCCAGATTGGTCAGTGTGGGCCAGCTTCTCCAAATCAGTGTCTGAAAGCTAAGACTGTGTTCTGAATTCAATGTGACATACGTTGAAGTCGTTCAAGACATACCTGTTCCTGGGAGACGTAGTGAGAATCCGATGTGTTGACAGACCAGTAGGAATGATCAAACGTAAAGACTTTTGTCTTCTCTCGATTCTGGTCTCCAACAGTATGATCAGGAACCTAAAAAAATTTGGCATTATAAATTAAAATCGCCAAAGAAATAGAAGAAACTTTTACAGCACCGCTGTATCAACTCCTCACTAGGCACCCAAAGATTACGGTAAATATTAGTACAATGAAATGTGATTTTTACGATTACGTTAACTACTTAAATCGAACGATGCTGGGTCACCTTAGCATTTGTGACGGTGATAGTCTTTCCAACGATTTCAATTATCACTTCGCTGTCAAGGCTTCTTTCCCTGACATAAACAAAAAGACTTCAAATAATCTCAGCCATAATCATCTGCATGGTTCTGATGGCATTGTATGTCTCCCTCAGAAAATTTATATAGCGCCTTTTTCGTACTTCTCAAAGGCGCTGGAACACAATGTCTGTCAAGCTGAAACACATATTCATATTCATATTCGATTTTCATATTCATATTTGACATAAAAAATGTCTGTCATCAAAACTATACACATAGAGCAAATCCTAAACACCCACAGGCTAACTTTTACAAATGCCAATTTCCACGCAGTACCCATCCCCATACCCTATTTATAATGCAATGCCGCTGCCAGCAGCAATATATGCAGAGTTCTGACCTCCACAGTAAAATTATCTGTACTCTTTCCTCTAGTATCTTACATAATGTCAAAACTAAACACATAGAGCTACTCTAAACACCCACACGCTAACCTTTACAGATGCCAGTTTCGACGCAGTACCATTCCCAATTCCACACTTATAATGCATTGCCACTGCCATCAGCAATATATGCACAGTTCTGACCTCCACTGTAAAATTATCTGTAATCATTCCTTAAGTTTCTTACACAATATCAAAACCACACACACAGAGCTACTCTGAACACTCACGGGCTAACTTTTACAAACGCCGATTTCGACGCAGTACCCATAAACAACCCCCAATATGAATATGAATATGCTGTCCCACTTGACAGACATTTTCGATGTCGAATATGAATATGAAAATCGAATGTGAATATGAATATGTGTTTCAACTTTAAAGACATTGGAATACAGCCGACAACAGTAACTGTTCTAGAAAGGCGCAATTCAAGTTCAGCCGACTGTCGTAGTTTTTGTGCATTCGGATTTCCAGCGGAAGACTGTTCCAAATACTGCAGAATGGAAGTGAAGGGCCCATGCTTGAGTGGAGGGGTTCTGTATGTGCTTGAGCGACGGATCTGTAAAGCTAATTTGCCCAAGACATCTCTAACAGTTTCTGTGCGATTTTTTCCCATTAAAATTAAGCTTGAAAATTACCTCGCATTTAGAGGACGTACTCTGGCTGCTACTTTTACTGAGGCCATTAATATAAGCTATTAAAATTAATAAATGCGCGTCAAATGATATCAATCGCTTTTGTCAAATTCTTTTTTGCACCAAACCTTTTGTCAACAAACTGACAGACGCTGGTGCCCTGCGTGGCCACCGCAAAAATTTTCGCTTAAGCCAATAGGTAAAGCTTTCATTGCAGTATGCTTTTAAGTTTTTCGTTTTTGGGTTGAGGCGAGGTAAGGTGGTGTACAATAATTATGCCTCAATCGCCCGTAAACCTAGCCATCAAATAGGCATGTGGCCATACCGGTTGCGATTCGAAGGTCGGTTCACCGACATGCTTGGTTGAGCGTCAGTGAATAGGTGTGGCTTCGGCAATATATAGGCCCACCTTTATGTGAGGCAAGATTAGACAACAAACCCCTATATAATGGGGTTTTATTATATGGGAGTTATGGTTCGGCGACTGCTGTTTATTGCACATTCATGAAAATTAATAAGCTCCATACTCAACTGTATTCAACAACACTTACGTGCCTCAGATTCAGATGTACCAACACTAATAAATAAATAAATTACTGTCCTTATGCCCGTACATTCTGCTCCTATTCGGAGGTCTTTTGCCCCATCGCAATAATTGTAATTACCACAAATCACACTCTGATCATTCTACCCCGAGTTCTTGAGAAAACCTTATTTTGTGTAGATTTGTGGCGTCAAATGGGCCATTGGGATTCCGACAAGAATTATAATGAAGCTTTGATTCTTCTTGGAATCATAGCTTTCCTAGGATTTTATCCTAGTAAGAATATTTCAGCAGTATAGTAAGTGCTGTCATAAGAAACCCTGCATAGTCCATGTCCAAACTTAGAATTGGAAACTAGCTGAGAACTAGGTTTTCTGCAGCTCTTTCAGTTCCCTTGTGTCAAATTGGTCCAGACTTCACATTCAACCCTGCCAGCACAACAGTTTAGTGGTGCCTGATTGTTAACTAAGAGATGAGGGGGGGTTCAAATAGGGCCTAACAACCACAGGAAAAAGATATTTCAAATTTTCTGTTCCACTAGCGCCCTCTAAAGATATCAGCTATAAAAAGAGTAAACTAACAGTATACTGTTGGTGGGAAGAACAATCAACAAGGAAGATTATAATGGGCTCAGATTTAAATGCACAGCTTTAAGGTGTCCACCATGTTTAAATACCAGCACTTAAGCTAGTGCAGGCAGTGCTTTTGTAAGGTGCTTAAAAAGTACTAAATTAATTGTCTAGATGCTGTACACATGTATAATACCTACCATGCTTCTGGTCTTACCATCTTCACATAACACGCAACAGTCTGCTGCCAACACATGCATAGGTTTTGAACACTTAGGTCTTCAGCAAAACACTTTAGAATCATGTTAAAACATCTTGTCGTTTTCTTTCACTTAAGCACTGCATGAGATCAATGATGATTACGACATGTGCCAACCACATATCTTGATTTCATTCTGAAGCATTTTTAGTGAAATACAGTTTAAATGAAAACTCCAATCAGGCTACATAATTTTTATTCAGACAACCTAAGTACGCCAACACCACAACAGGCAATGTTTTGCATAAGATTCGAATTTTCATCATCACAATAGGTTTCACACTTTTAAGCTAACTCACAGTCGCTACTTATTTGCTTCTGAAACTCTAATGCAAACCAGTTGCCAGTCATTGACACGGTAGACGACTGTTAGAGGGCTAGGCTTTTAAGACGGAGGGTACAGGCTCGAGCCTACCTGAGGCAGTTACCGAGCAGGGCCCTTGAGCAAGTCCTTCACTCACAAATGCTCAGCACCATCGATGGATGCTCAGTCATTAGGTAGTGGCGCTTAATAAATACAGAAAATAATAACGATAATGAAAATAATCCACAGAGCTGGCAGTCATTCACGATTAAAGATGGGTTTCACTCTGTAAAAATGGCTGCAGCTATGCTTAAATGGCCTTCACTGCAGGGTTTTGTAATGTGATCAAGTGTTTGACAAGCAAAACGGTTACAGTTAGCTCAGCAGTGCATTTAACAACATGGCAGAAATTTATCTGATAAGACAGCTGTCTGTCTGTCTGTCAGTGCCCAGGCATATCACACAACCAGCTGCGTTTACGCGCACAATCACTTCACAACCAAGTGAATCTGTCTCGCAATAGACGACTAGAACTACATTTGCCTCAATTTCTTTTGTCATATTTCACAAGTGACTATGACCTTGTCTGTGCAACAATTTTTCAATAATATTAATAATACTAATAATAATTTGTGTCAGAATTGGGCCGTGGCATCTCAACTGTCTCGGGAGATCAATACAAGGTCCAGTTTCTTTTCCAACTGCTCCCCACCTACGTTCAGCACCACAACGCCATCCACTTCAGAGGCACCCTTCTAGATGGTGCCAAAAACCGGGACAATGCCTGGTTTTCCAGAGATATGCTTTCCACATACTCCTAACCTAATTTTTGTTCCCAAGAGATAATTTCTACCTTAGAGAAAAAGTAATAATAATAATAATAATAATAATAATCATAATAATAAAATAATAATATAATATTATGCACCCAATCACATCTATCTCATCTTAGATAACTGCACACGACTGTATTGAATATAAGAAGATGATTTCACAACCAGGTTTCACAGACGGAAGAAACTGTTAGGTTCACTAAAACCGTTTGACATATGAAAACTTGTGTTTGAAGACACCTGCTTAAGACATTGTGGTCAGTAGCAAAACCTGGCAATTTCCAAACACAGGCAACTATTCCGTGGCTTTCTAAAGTGCACCAATTATTCACGTCTCTCAATAAATGAAGATGGAACTGTGGTATCTCAATGTAATATCACTTTCTCCAAAATGCGCTGAGTAACAAGCTCTTGCCATCAATCTCAACCATGGCCCGCTCGGTTTGACAGTCCTGAATACAAAAACTCCATGGCCTACATTTTCTTTCAGCCACCTCAGAGTCCCAAAACTTCAGTGGCACGGCCTTTTCTTTTTGATTGCCCAGCACCCCAAAACTCCTGGGCCACTAATTTTTATTTACAACAACATAACTCCAAAACTCTAGGGCCACTAACATTTCTTTTCAATAGCCCAAAGCCACAGAACCCTAGGACCCCTACCTTTTCTTCTCAATAGCCCAGATTCCCAAAACTCTACTCCACGATCTTTTCTCGTAGCCATCTCAGAGCTCTAAAAAAACTCAAAAGCCGTGAAATTTTCTTTCTGACAGCCCAAAGCCGCTAAACTCCAGGGCCACAACCTTTTCCTCTCACCAGCCCCAAAGTCGTGGGCTTTGACCCCCGTAAGCAGTAAACATGCAGCAGTTTTGCATATTCATAAGCAGCGAGAACACACGAGATGAGATGAAAGGACGCACAGCGGACGCAACGGCGACAGTTTCCGACGGCGATCACAGATGGCAGCAGTGTCGCGTAATATGTCCTAGGTTGAGCAGAAGGTTCATCTGTGTGGGATGGGCCGACAATCGGAGACAAATGACGCCCGAGTATTTCTGATAAAGCAGTGAAGACAAAGTCTCTCGATGATTTCAAGAAAGACGGCGGCTCCTACGTCTCGCCCGTTGCATTGCCAGTTGCTGGACCTTTCGTCGCCGTCAGATCCCGGAGACGACGGACCTCACTCGTAAATCGCTTCTTGCTCTAGAATTAAGAAAAACATGAAAATAAGCAATCAAGATCCATACAGTGGAAACAGTTAACTTAATTGTAATCACAAACTCGAGATTTCTACAATGTCCAATGAAAGCTAAGTTGCGGGAACCAGCTTATTCGCAGGCGCTCAGTCAAAATATATCGATAGGCAAGAATGATTCAGTTCCCAGTCAAGATCCAAGTCAGGCAGGCAGGCAGTAAGAGTGGTGTCTGGAATTGGACCTGCATGATAGTTAAGGGGAAGAAGAGGAATCAGGATAGATCTGCAGAACAGGAGTGTTTTGAGTTTTGAGTGGAAGACCTGCACAGAGACTGCAAGAGGTGAAGCGAAAGTGAGTTCGTATGATGGGTCAAACACAAAGTGTACTGCATTTCCGTAATTGCCAATGCCTTTGATGTTGGTAAGCCCTTCAGCCAAGATCTTAAGGGGCACAGAGTTCAAGCACGATGGACAGTCACCAATTACACCACAAGGTATTAAACTTAACGTCGCTTTCTGACAGAAGTGAGTCGGCAAAATGACGAAGAATTAACTAACTGATTAATTAAGATAAAATGCAAAAAGAACCTTTTTCTTGGATCCGTTTAAGAACTCTTTGTACATGTCGGAACGAATATATCGACTGTAGCTGTCATTCTTCATTAGTTTGAAAATGTGATCCTAATGACAAACATTTCACAAGAAAAATAAAATGCATCAACACATCAATGCCTCAACAACAGTGATAACAGACAATAGCAATAACAAAGTCAACAGCAAGAAAGTAAAGAACTGAAAGTCAACCAATATCAATAACTAATGTAACAATAAAAATACAATTATAATAAGCACACAAATACAATAGCAGTACAACAGCTTGTGAATTTAAATCTGAAAAATTTCTCAACACCACACAAAAGCTGCATCAAGACCAGCTAGCTATTCACCGGTGCTACATCAAATCAAGTAAGCAAGAGCCAGGCTGCAGGGACAGTTTTGGTGCCAGGTTAGAATCTGGGAATGACAGCAGTTCAACAACTGACAACACTTTTCTGAGGGGCTCAAAAGCAAATTCCAGTGATGTACGTGAAGCTTACAGTAGCAAATAGCTAATGCATATATCTCTCATTTAGAACTGTGTTTAGGGATCAACTCCTTGTATGTCATGCAAAATTAAACTTCGAGCAACGTGGATTCCATGAGGCCACTCAACCAAGCCATCCATGAACCCAGATGGGAGGAGCTGCCCGCCCTAGTGACCTTTTTGCCAATTACCTTAATTTCAGTTTCCAAACAGCAACACAGACCTCACCTATTTAAAAACAGAAACCTTACCAAAACTTACCTTCCCTCACTTTACCTTACGTTACCTAATCACACTTTTAAAAGTGACAGAACGAAAAGGAACGGACCTCAGCTTCGTCAAAGCAGTAGCGATCGATCTGGTGTTGCATGTTACGTCGAACAATCTCTGCCACTCGACTGTCAACGTTTACTGGATCAACAGCACCAGGCGCCAAATACTCACTAGGCACAACAACACCAGGCTAACAGCATTCTAATACTATTATCATAAATTATAATAAATTATCATAACAGTAGCAACATCAATGCACAAAAACTACATCCACAGGTAAAAACATTAAGCTAGTAAATTGGTAGCGATAATCTTAATCATAAATTGTAAACTCAAGATTTCTACAGTGCCCAAAGAAAGTTACATCACCAAAGGAACCAACTTATTCACAGGTGCTCAGTCAAAGAAAATCACAAGGCAAGAAGGGTCAGATTGGAATTTCACATCAAGATTCAAAGATCAGACAGGCTAGGACAGAAAGATTTTCAGGGCCAAAGGAAATTGCGTTTCTGTTGAACTGCAACGTAAAAACCGTCTTCATTACCCTACATAGACTGATGCACTGCTGCACTTTTGAACTGATCTCATTTTTCGAAACTCTTAACTCACCAGCAACTAATGTTAACGGATGGCATGCATATTTGAAGACACATCGTAAGTTCTAGCACTGACCTATAAATACCTTTAACAGTTTCTTCGACATTTCTTTGAGAGACTTGCTTGAGTTGTTGGCACACCCCCCAGAACCTACGAAATACAAAAAACAGTAACCGCTTTCTATCAAGAGTCAGATCATCGAGTTGGGAGTAGTTACGTTGGCTGCGACTGGCAGAGTCCCAAGAACCGAGTAACTCTGAGTCAAATCAGCCTAGTGTTTGGCTGTGCTTTCAGAGGCCTGACTCTGTGGGCGTGGACCTCACTGTAGCCTGATTTAGACCATCATCAGCTGATGCCTTGTGCATTAGACATCGGCGCTATAGAAGTTACTAATTACAATTGCAATAAAAATAAAGATTGCTCACCCAATGCAGTGGTTTCTGCGGCCTCATGGATTTCAACTGCTTTTATCAATAAGATAGCGATTCGGAGCAGAGTTCTGCTTCAAAGTGACCATCAACTGATGACTTGTGCATTATGGCAACAGCACTACAGATTCGATTAAATTACACAGATATGAAGAATTCAGTAAACAAACTGTAATCATAATCTCTATCACAAAATGATATAGCACCGCTTCAAGAGAAACTCATACGAAGAACTCCTGACCTGAGAACATGAAACCACAATCGAAAGGAATGTGCCTGCACAAAACAGCCAAGACAAGGCCAAGGAGCTCAGGCCACAGGTCACTAGGCAACTCATCATCATCATCATCATCCTCATCTGCGGCATACTCCTCTCTGCAGCGTTGCCATTTCCACAACATGCAACCAGCCGTCTCTATTCTGAGCAACTCACTCCAGAAATATGGGCAGATCACAAGCAAGCATATTTGTTGGGCAGGCCAGCAAAATGAGGCAACACAAGGAACAGACCAGAAAAAGTGACCAGTCCATAAGTTGAATGAAACAGTTTCTCTGTTACTGTTTCTCAGATTCAGATTTACTGACTGAAGCAATAAAACTGAAGATGGCGCCACTGTGTGACATACTTGAGGTTTTCTGCGCTGAATTCTTTCTCAAGGAACTGCATGAAATGGTCTCTTCCGGCCACATCCTTCAGCAGTTCCTGAATCGAGAAGCTCCATTTCTTTACTCTGCGCTGGGGAATGTCTTTTCTACAATCACCAGAAGACATTCAGCAACAGCATTAATCCAACGTAAAGTTACTGTGATTAATGTTATACAATCTTACATAATTTGACAGATTTATGTAACATGATGCAACTGTAATTAGTGTTAGATTAGGTTAGATTAACACAAGATGATGACTAATGGTCTGGTATAGCATTCAATTCCACGAACATCTGTTTCAATGCAAACTTAAGCAAAGACAGCAAAGACCTATCATATTAGGACGATTATTTCCTTACAAAGTCGCTTCCTGTTCCCAGAATTCTGTGCTGTCCGAAGTCCATGGGTTTGATGACTCTGGCTGAGAGATGAATGGATCGAACTCGGCATATTGCTCAAAATATGATATATAACTGAAATCAGAGGAAAGAAGAAAAGTTACTAGATGCAGTCAAGTCAAAATCCCGTGTTCATATTGATTTAACACAAACTCAAGTCTTGTGGGAACGATTTTGTTGTGTCTAAAAGCAGAACAGAATCAGAAAACAGAGATCTAAATCTGACTGCTTTGAAATCATATTCAGCTGATCCATGTTGTTAATTTATTAGCATATGAAGAATAACAAGTTAGATATTATTACTATTTTCTGCATTAATTAAGCACCACTACTAATGACAAAGCATCAATCAATGGTGCTGAGTAACTGTGAGTGAAAGACTTGCTCAAGGTCCATACACAGCAACTGTCTCAAGGAGAGGCTTGAACCTGTGTCTCTCCATGTTACAAGCAGAGGCCGAGCGCTCTAACCAATAGGTTAAGTTAGAAAGCATCGATAAAGGCTGATTAATGCTACATCACTGGTTCGATCTTTCACACATACATTCAATTGTTCATTCATTCATTCATTCATTCATTCATTCACAGCATATCTACATTTATAGTGCCTCATCAAGAGTTTGCTTACTACTCAGCAATGCTTCCAGCCTAGCCTAGCAAACAGTTTCAAAAGAAACATCAAGATCCCGTTACAGTGTAATCTGAAGTAAACTCAACAGCAACTGTCTACAGAGCCACACGAAGTGGTTACGCACCCCACTCACTAATTACTTGTCCACCTTCTGAGCATGGCATTAAAATGGCGCCACTGGAGTGATGGAGTGCTTACACTGACCATGGCTGCCTCATGTGGGCAAACAGTTCTAACTGGCATCCAAGTGAGTAAAAGAAGTAATCGAAGAGGTTCATAAATGAGCGCAACAGCAACAATAAGTTACAAGATCCAAATCCAAAGTAACCTTTCTGCAACTTTTGAGACTTTGATTCGTCGCCTGTCAAGTAATCTGTGTAACTGTTCGATCTTTTGCAAACAAAAACAATACCAATTATTAATTTATTGTTATTAATAACCACACATTTATTACATTAATCCACTTTAGAAGCACAGGAAAATCGAATAGAAATTATTTGGTGATTCTATTTGTATGCTTGAAGGGATTTGAATCTGAAGCCTTTGCAGGGATGTCAAAATCTAATCACTAGGCCAGCAAAATGCTGTCTAATCCAATTGCCACAACAGTTTAGCTGAACAGACAAGAAATATTGGCACAGTGACACGTAGTTTCAAGTAATCGTAATCTCGAGATTTCTACAGTGCCAAGAAAAAGCTAAATCATGGGAACCAGCTTATTCACAGGCGCTCAGTCAAAACAAAATCGACAGGCAGGAAGGGAAGAAGAGAAGAAGAAAGGTCCATAAGCCAATCCCAAGAGGCAGGTGTTAAGGATCAAGTGTTAGCAACTAAATTTTCCTAGTTTTGGCACATGTAAGCAGGAGGCCAGTCCTCTCCCTTGCTGCCTGATCTTCCCACTGGGAGCGTACCATTAGTGTACACATTTGATAGCCGAGCTCAGAATGGGGTGCGATTGGAACAGAAATCTTGGCAGGGATCTGAAACCCTATCCTCTGGGTTGACAGTTCAACATGCTAGCCACTTGATTATCACTCACCTCATCAATCTCAAACAGAGACACTAATTAACCGTTCAATTGGAAAATCACATCAGAATTTGGCAGTTACCATCCAACTGTTGCCTAATCCCCCAAAACAAACCAACATTTACACTCACATAGTGGCGCCATATAAATGCTCAATTAGATACACATAAAAAGGTGGCTGTTACTGCAATCCTCCCACTGAAACAGACTGTGAAATCCTCCAACAGATAAGCCCACATGAGCCTATCTACTTATGCGCCCACACTATCTGTGTGTGAAAACCAGCTGGACCTGAAGTAGCAAAAATTACCATTCATTTTTTGGCTATTTGGACTGTGCCAGGATCGAATACTCGAGCCATCGATTGGATCCACTTCAAACCGTTTTTCCCAACCTCACAAAAGCACTTGTCTTAGCAACCAGCCTGCTCCAAGAACCATCATGCGATAAACAGATTCACATGTTGTGATTCATGAGCGATTCTTATTTAAAGTTGCTACGGAATGCCATGCTTTTTCTAGATGGCAAGTTGACCATGAAGAAATGATTCTCCCTTCTCTCAACATTTCCAGGATTTAAATCCTAAAGCTCATAATTGGCAAACTGAAGATGACTATTGTACAGATGATACCCACGTCTTTAGATCTGTCAGACAGCTAAGACAACAAGATAGGATAGTTAGGATAGCGCCTTTGTGATGTTCTCAAAGACTTTATATAAGTGTTCAAATACACAAACGTGCATGCATAGATACGTACACACATAGATACATACACAAATACATACACATGTACATCTATACATACATATATACATACATACATTTTAACTATTACTGATAATCATAACTGACCTCATTAGTAGGTCAGTAAGAAAGTAGACAATCTTGAAATACCTCTTCAGAAATTGAGTCTAAAGTATTTGGAGTAAGAACTGGACATATTGAACCACCAAAAACGCCGTAATTAGGCTGCAAAGAAACGAGACAAATCAATCATCGAATGAGTGAATGGATTAAATCAGGAAAAATCCTCACTAATCATCAAGTGCATTTTACCAAATTCATCTACACAGCTTAAACTGACAAATTATAGTTATAAATTATAGTGCATGTAGACACTAGTAATTAAACACCAGGGCCACTAGTAACAGCATAATCCATGCCAAGACTGCAAAAGTTTGTAGATCAGATCGGATTAGATTAGATTGAGTGTGACTCCTCCACTGCCGTGCCAGAGTGGTGCCAGTCCCAAGCCTGATTAAAGAGGAACGACGACGCTGATGGCCTAGTTAGCTAAAGCCGACGTCAAGGCGCCTCCTCTGTGCGTGCGAATCGGTTCGCATACCGAAAGTGGCTAAAATTATTTACAAGATTTTAATCTCGGGCTAGAACGGTCCGTGCACGGAACCTTAAATGGTGTGGCGCCCTTTCAAATGGGCAGCGGAGGTGAAGGATCTCACCCGATGAATTCGTTGAAAATGAGCAGGGTCGAGGTCACACGATGTCTGTTGAAGTACGTGTAATTTACATTTACAATGCAATGCACAGCACTGCTAAACAAAAGCCACAGACCGGGTTAACGGATGAATAAATTGCACAGACAAGACGAGAATGATGACCGAAGTCCAACTAATGCGCTGGGTTCTTAGGTGCACAGGCGTCAGAAGGTCCGCTCTAGCAGTGATTACGACAAAGCAACGGCTGATTTGCGATAATACTCATCAGCGCCTGATTGGGTTTATTATGCTATAAAAGGATAACAAGATGTGATGCGATTTAACGAGAGATGACAGCAGCAGCATCAGCTCTTGCACATCAGCAGCAGCAGCAGTTGCTGTGATGCACCTAATCATTTCGAAAGAGCTGGAGAAATGATTGCTAATGTATGCCAGACAACGAGATGCACTGCAGTTGATGTAGAGAGTCAAAAGGAAAAAACTGGAACAGATACAAAATCACAGGGTCCATGTAAAGAGTACATTATGTTTTAGTAGACCATAGATAGTTCTGAAAGACTGCAGCTAGGAGAATAATCTAATCTAAAGACCTCTACAGCACTGTTATCATAATGCCTAAGGCATCGGCTTCAAGTCAAAATCACAATCCAAAATCATAATCGAGTGGGGAAGCTGGGTTGAATTCTGATAGATCAGAGAAACCAGAAGCCAGGCTATGATGGACAAGCAAGGTGAAAGAGAAGCGTCTTTAGTTTAGATCTGAATGACATCAAAGAACAGACAGAACAAACTGAAGCGGGCAGTGAACCTGAAAGCTTTCGACCGACCGGCTACCAAGAAGGCCCAAGAGCCCAACACTGTTTGGGCATGGGGCAAAATAACTCATAATCATATTCCTGATAGAGGCTTCGGGCTTCCCAACAGCTCCAAAGCAAGAACTGCTTGAGAAAAGCAGCATGAAACACAATGAATAAATAATTAAGTCAAGATTACTCAAAGCCATATGCCTGGAGTTAGAAACAAGTCCCCAGTCGATCGTAAAAGCCCACTAATGGTGATTGGCAACGCGATGGAAATCCACCTGCAAATAAAACTCCATTCCGGCTAACAACTGATCTAAATGGCATCCTCAGACGGAACGGAACCGGATAAGCAACTGGCCATTAAACGGTTTCGGTGTTGCCTTAGTTTATTAGTCAATAATGAAATCGGTTCCATGTGGTGATTACCTTACACATCGACTTCGACTGTTTTTTCGTGCGACATGTTTTCTTAATGTCGGCTTCTATCGTATTTACACATCCGGGCTGAAGAAAGACAAAAAAGCAAACAAATCAGTGAATAATTAACGACAAGTAAATAACAATGCAAAGCTGTTTCTGCAAAGTTCTTAGAAGACTTGGTTAAGGAGTGAAAGCTCACAGACATAAGACATAGAAACAAGCATTTAAAAAATGATAAACCTACCAGATTCCTAACTGGTACATGCCACCTCTTTAAGACACAGTTGCCACAATTCCTAAAATTCACATGTGATAAAAGAGTGCTATTCCTACGTTTCCTAAACTGTAACATAAACTGTGAGAAATGCGTAATTCCTACAATTCCTATGACGCAGTAAAGTGATGGATTGGTTTTAATTAATGCTACACACGCTGTACGAACGTCATAAAGGAATTGAATTTCTGCATCGTCGATAATTGATAATAGATGTCGCTAGTAATTGAACGTGCCACTGACCGCGGGTCTATGGACGTCCCAGAATGCCCTCTCCTGGCTGTCAAGAACCTGACGATCGAGCTTGTCTCGTTTCTTGTCAACTCTGCACAACAGAAGAAACCGATTCCAATCAAAAGTGCACTAAAATAGCAACGAAAAGACCCGCAATAAAACGAGAAATGAACCTCTGGCGTTGATAACCAATGCCGGAAGCAATGAACGGACCGAATTTAGCACAGCAGTAAGCTCGTCCGAACGAAATCGTGAAGTCAGAGAATCGATTTCTGTACAAGGAAAGGAATTCCATTACCACGTACCAATTCCTTCTTTGTTCTCACAGTCCTACTGAAACCTACTTCAGACAAGGATGATGAAGATAACAACAGTAACAGCACTAGTAATAATAATAACACATGTAGTTTCTCTGCTAAGGAAAATACAATTATGTTGTGCCTTCAGAGGTTTGAGAGATTCTGTATAAATGACCAGTTACAGCAACATGTGTCATTCATGTCTGGAGTGAAACTGTTTAATGTTCACCGTCTGTCTGTCTATCTTCCAGCTTCTAGGACGTCTCACGACCTGTTTCAGCTCATTCTGTCAATTCTTTGATGTCATTCAGGTCTAAGCCAAAGACGCATCTCTTTCAACTTGTTAGCCCACCGTAGCCTGGCTTCTGGTTTCTCTGACCTATCGAAATTCGACCCAGCTTCTCCAATTGATTACGATTTTGGATTGAGATTTTGATTTGAAGCGACCATTGACTGATGCCTTGGGCATCATTATGATATCAGTGCTACAGAAGTCATTAGATTAGATTAGTCTTCAACCCTAAAGGATCTTTGGTTTGCCTGTGAAGGATCTACTAGCTGATGCCTTTATGATAACAGAGCAATACAAGTTTCCAGATTCGATGGTTCTTTTCAACTTGGCTTCAAGTCAACAGATAAGATTACATCTTTTGAAATCAAATGATAACTAGTCTGGATGCTTTAAGATGGCTAGCACTCGAACAATAACTTAGCTGGTAGTTAATACATAACCTAGCTTGAGGGTTAGGGTTAGGGTCAGTAGCCAAGGTGGCTTGTCTTGAAGATATCTGGCTTGACAAACTAATAACTTAGCTGGTAGTTAATACATAACCTAGCTTGAGGGTTAGGGTTAGGGTCAGTAGCCAAGGTGGCTTGTCTTGAAGATATCTGGCTTGACAAACTAATAACTTAGCTGGTAGTTAATACATAACCTAGCTTGAGGGTTAGGGTTAGGGTCAGTAGCCAAGGTGGCTTGTCTTGAAGATATCTGGCTTGACAAACTAATAACTTAGCTGGTAGTTAATACATAACCTAGCTTGAGGGTTAGGGTTAGGGTCAGTAGCCAAGGTGGCTTGTCTTGAAGATATCTGGCTTGACAAACTAATAACTTAGCTGGTAGTTAATACATAACCTAGCTTGAGGGTTAGGGTTAGGGTCAGTAGCCAAGGTGGCTTGTCTTGAAGATATCTGGCTTGACAAACTAATAACTTAGCTGGTAGTTAATACATAACCTAGCTTGAGGGTTAGGGTTAGGGTCAGTAGCCAAGGTGGCTTGTCTTGAAGATATCTGGCTTGACAAACTAATAACTTAGCTGGTAGTTAATACATAACCTAGCTTGAGGGTTAGGGTTAGGGTCAGTAGCCAAGGTGGCTTGTCTTGAAGATATCTGGCTTGACAAACTAATAACTTAGCTGGTAGTTAATACATAACCTAGCTTGAGGGTTAGGGTTAGGGTCAGTAGCCAAGGTGGCTTGTCTTGAAGATATCTGGCTTGACAAACTAATAACTTAGCTGGTAGTTAATACATAACCTAGCTTGAGGGTTAGGGTTAGGGTCAGTAGCCAAGGTGGCTTGTCTTGAAGATATCTGGCTTGACAAACTAATAACTTAGCTGGTAGTTACTACATAACCTGGCCTGAGGGTCAACAGATAAGATGGCTTGGCCAGAAGATATTTGGCTTGAAATCAAGCGATAACCACTTGAAATCAAACGATAGGATAGCGTAGCCTGACGGTCACGTGATAAGGCCGGAAGAAGTCAGTTATTACTTGGCCTGAGCTTCAGCTTGCATAAATACGAACTCCCACTTGCGAGCGAACGTCTTTTGCAGGCGGGCGAGATTCTCTGCTTCGTAATCAGCCAACTCGAGACGCTGTTTATTCTGCATCGTCCGCTTGCACAGATAAACGGCTGTAAACAAAAGACAACACATCGTTTATTTGCTCAGCCATAAAGCTTTATGACAGACAGCTGCCTCACCTTCATCAGTGGCACAGCAGTAAAGAAGCACCAGCTAGCGCATAAAAGCCGCCAATGTCATGTATGCGCTTCCTGTTTGTGCCATTACAGCCATCTGCATCACGACCAGTGTTACCACCAGTGCTAACACCTTGTCAGCATCATCGTCATTCTAATCATCACCAGCTGCAGCATCACTTAGTCTAATCTGATGACTTCTATAGCGCCTTTATCATAATGCACAAGCAACAATTGCTTCAAAAAACTATAGTCAAAAATCATAATCTGTTGGAGAAGTCTGGTTGAAATCCAACAGGTCTGGGAAACTAAAAGGCATCATATGGAAGTTAGAACAGACACGTATATATATATATATGTATGTGTATATATATATGTGTATATATATAATATAGACATAAGTTATATAGCAGGCATGTTAGGATCTGAATGACATTAAAGAACTGATATGACACACAGAACTGGGCACTGAATTCCAAAGTTTTGGACCAATTACCGAGAAACCCTGAGAGTAGGACATATTTTGAGCATAGACTCTGGTGCAAAACAGAAGTTACTATACAATAATAATAATAATGATAATGATAGTGATAATAACAATAATGATATGATGATGATGATAATAATAATAATAATAATAATTACCAACTTACGCAAGATTGGGTTAACATGATTAGCCAAGCTGAAGAGTCAGTCAGACTACCATCAAGAATCATAATTATAATCGTAATCTCGATTTTTTCTTAAGCACCCAAAAGAAAGCCACGTCATGGGAACTAGCTTATTCACAGTGCTCAGTCAAAACAAACTAGGGACAGGTAAGGTCAGGTTCGGTTCCAGGTCGAGATCCAAGGGTCAGGCAGCTAGAGAGTTACATGAATATGGTGCATCGTGTTTCTGCAAGATTTTTAAAACCCGGTGGCTTTTGACAACGGAGCTCCACAACGGAACATTTTCAATTCGTGAAATATTGATAAGCTTCAGATGGCAGCGAGTGTTTGGTCGACTACCCAAGGTCAGCCTCAGCTGCTGAGCTGCAAGTGTCGTGGATCTAATTAATGCCCATCAACAAACGACTCTGTTTATTAATTAGTTTGTGGGGCTTCTGAATGGGCCACGGCCAAATGGGCCGAAGACTCTAGAGATAAATTCATTGCAAATGACTGGTTTCCCGGAACAACACCGCTCACAGATAAGCTTCTGAATTTTACATGACCTAGTCACAGTCTCCCACTGAACTCATTGCTACCTTTTCAAACAGGCCCAGCCAGCATGGGACCATCCTTTGACAGATGCCAACGCATGATTCCCAGAACCTGTCAATTACTTCTGAGCTCATGTAATGCAATGTAGGATTGAAATGACCATTTATAGAGCATCTTAATTTGTAAACTACTTCAAGGGTACTTTACAGTTTGAAATGTCAGGCGAGCGTCAAAAGATTCAAGTGACTTTGGTGTTTACTGAAAACGTCAGGCTGGTACCAAATCCTTCTTCATGTCCAGTACTATTAAACACAGCAGCTGGATAATTCTGTAGCACAATTTCTGAACTTCTCACAGGGATTTTTTCTTCCTAGTGCAAATGTTCTACAAGAAGAACAATTTCCTGTGCTCACCAGGATCGAAACTGCAATCATGGATCACAAAGCAACCACGGACGCAACTAACTAGACAAAATTCCACAATGACAAACAACCCAAATGAACTGCAAACAATGTCTCTGCTGTAATTAAACGTGAACTGAGCAATTCCCCAAAACCAGATGACCTTTACCGGATCAGGGAGCTCGGTAACCGCCTAAAAACGCCGAAACTGGATTCCAAATGAGAGAAAAGTCGATAGAGCAAAAATTAGTTTTGCTGGTATCATATCTGCGGAAAGAATGCCACTTTTCTTGAGCAATAAGTTCCAGCATAACAGGATTCCACTTTCATTTGCTCACAGTTCTAAAAGCAATCACCACCCAAAAGTTCACAATGTTCTGTTACAAATTCCATAACTGCTGTAATCAGAATAGCATTTTTGGTTCATCTATAATTAAATATTACACATATACAATAGCTGTATTATATGGACCTGGAAATTTATAGAGGGCTTCTGCATAAATATATTGTTGAATAGATGTTTATGATGCTTAGAAGCTTCTGCATGAGATATGTTCATAAACATACAAAGCTTAATGGCTACACCTGGATTGGTTGTCCAGCCATAAAGAACAACCCGGAAAATAATGGGGCCCTTTATGACTACGAGCATTTGCGGCTTCCTGCCATCCTTCGAAGGGTAACCAGTTATGACCTTCACCAGGGAAAGTCATTCCGTCCAAATTGCAAGCCTCTAAAGGATGCACATGGAATAATGAGAGTTGCCCAGTATGGATTATATGATACTTCACAAGAACACAACATCTGCAACACTAATCTATATAAAGTGTGTGCATACCAGTATTCATGGCGCTCTGTCAAAACAAAATCGATAGGCCAGAAGTGTTCAGTGGCATCACAATCTAAAGGATCAGGCAAGCAGGGAACCCAGAAGGACCCAGACTGACTAACAGACATACACCAGACAGATAGAGACACAGAAATCACAAAGCACCTGCCAAAGACGGTGACAGAGATGTCAACCTGTTTCAGAAGGAAATTCTTCAAAATCCAGTCTGGATTTCTACAGAGTATAGTATTGTAAGGAAGTTTGTGTTTATGCAAGTACTTCTCGCGTCTTGTCTTGTGTCATTACATTTCTAGTGTATTGGCATGTAAGTTTGTGTTGGTATGTAAGTCTTTACATCTGCGCGCGTTATCTCGATATATTCCCCCATGGAAGTAATGGCCTTTTAAGCAATAGCCACCTGCTTGGCCGACCAGCCTCGCGACCCACCGGCCAGCCAGGGCAAGGGCCACAGTTAGGATCCCACATCGTTGAAGGAACGCTCGGACGCCGGTCCGTCACGGGCCATATTGATTGCAAGCATTCGCCGACCGACCGACAGACCAACGGTCCGTCCGTCCAGCGTCCGTCCGTTTGTATGTCGGCCGCGTGTGTCCGCACTGCGTACAAATTCCGCATTATGATCTGCAACGATCGTCCGCCTGTCCCGCACGGGCCGTCGGCATTCCTAATGATGTTGCCGTGGAAACAGAAGAAATGTGGTTTTGCGCCGTCCGTCCGCCGAACTATTTCTCCGAACTACTTTTTTCCGACGCTACAACTAATTGTCGGCGACAACCAGCTGACAAACGAATCAACCAGCGTAATTCTGTTTGTCCTATGTCAACATTTGGTCCAGTTATGTATGTCTCAAACATCGGTAGCTACTGCAGCTATGACTCTTACTAGCTATATGACTTGTTATATCGAGTTAGCTACAAGAATTGGCTACAGCAGTTATGACTCTTGTTAGCTGCATGGCTCTTGTTAGATACAGCAACAGTGACTCTTGCTGGCAGCTACGACTCTTGTTGGCTACAGAAATTATGACTCGGCTAATGATTATTTGCTAGGATGTTAGTTAAAACTGATTTACTTGATCTGAGTAGAGTATTCTGATAGCCTCCTAGAGGGAGGTTGACGACATTTACGTCAAAGATAGGCTTCTACGATGTATACAGCTGACATGCCAGACGTGTACGAAACACTGATACCTCAGCAACGTCACATGTAGGACAAGGCTTTGGTTTTGTAAAATGTGCAGCTTAAAATGCCTCCTTGCACCAATATTAAAGACACGAGACAGAGATATTGACAGACGATCTGGCTGATCATAATCCCGAGATTTCTACAGCGCCCAAGTAAAGCCACGTCATGGGAACAGTTTATTCACAGACAGACAGACTGACAGAAAGACAGACAGGCAGAGAGTCAAACAGACAAACAACATATGCAGAGGGAGGACAGTAAAGGATGCAAAAGCAACCATAAACTCCATTTCACCAACACCAATGACACAAAGCCAAGAGAAAGCAGCTGATTATGAAGTGTTTACAGACAAGCTTTCACAGGTTCTTGAAGGAAGGCGCTATATAGGTACAGCCAGCCAATACAGGGTAGCACTGACCATAATCGGTGTCTTCTGGTTCCAGACAGAGACGTGGCCAGAAACACGGTGTCTGAAAATCAGAAACAAACAGATTTGAGCATCTTATGCAAAGTATGAAAAGCCACATGGCTCATAATTATCAACACAAAGCAAAGGTGACAGAATGTTGGGCAACTAAGACTGAGTGATTCAGTCTAGTTTGATTGAGTACAGATCAATAAGATGAGCCGGAAAAAAAATCCCACTTGGATGCTGAGGAAATGAACGTTTGAGCTGAATTTCATGGCAAACTGCTTTTGATTTAATTGTAAACTATCTTCACTTAATTGAAACTATTTAACTGTAAGCTGTTTTTAATTTAAAACTATTTCCTAAAGAATTGTAAAACATTTTGGATTTAATTGTAAAACATTTTGGATTTAATTGTAAAACATTTTGGATTTATTTGTAAAACATTTTGGATTTAATTGTAAAGTACTCTGTCATGGTGTTGTTCTGAGTCAATCCACACGTACAATCGCTTGTAATCTATCTCATGTTCACCAAGAACTGTTCTTGGAGAGCGGGCTTTTCCTGTTGCTGGACCTAAATATTGGAATTCTCTTCCTGCATCTGTTCTTTCTGCTCAGTCGCTCGTTTCATTTTATTCTCAATTCAAGACATACCTTCAAGAAAATGCTTATCCACCGCAGGCTGCCTCCCTCTTAGTGAACCGATCTTCCGGATATACTATAGGTGTGGGAGAGTCACAGCATTCAGACAACAAAAGTAAGACGGTACATATAGGTCTTAAGTCGCTTTACGAATATTTAGGAATGACAGTTTGCAGTCAGTTTAAATTCTAAATTTCATGGCCATCAAATTGAGAACTAGGTAAATTTTATTTATTCCCAGGTTAAACACAAACTTTAAAACCAGCCTCTGAGAGCAGCAGTTGATGACAAACTTTTAAACTTGCTACAAACGGGTTCATTCAAAGGCCTCTTACATAAAAAATTCATAAACCGCGCATTTGTTCTGGATGAGAAGAATAATTGAAATCGTAAACTCAAAATTTCTAAAGTGCTGCTTAAAAGCTAAGTGCAGGATACCAGCTTATGCAGGAGCACTGCGTCAAGTTTGCAGGGTTGTCCCAAGATGCAACGACAAGAACCAAGTCCAGTTGCCAGAAGACAAGGGGAAAGGAGCTGTTAGGGTGGTTGTTCTTAAGCTCAGAGAAATGGGAAGCCAGCAGGTTCGATGGATCAGTGTGGCATTTCTTGAAAAGGTGAGACTATGCTGAGTACACAGATGCAACTGGCAGATTCCGAGGCAGCACGTACAGATCGGAAACGGATCTTCCAACTCTGATCCAGAATTTGACGGATAGAGAAAATTAAGTGCACTGCAAACAGACGTACGTCATCCAACATCAACGTCCATTCATCAGCTGATCCTAGATCGTCTCTGCTGATTGGCTCACAGCTGTCATTACAGATACGTCATTAGGTCCTCTGAACGAATCATGTTTGTAAACACAAATAATAATCACCGATCAGCTCCACTTCCGGTCGGTAGTAATGAGGTCGACATCAATTTTCAGCCGTGCTGCATTAATATTCTACTGCATTCCACTTAAAACAAAGATCCTGCGATACACAGAGCGTAGTTTATTGCCAAATCCAAATGCTTGCAACCTCTAAAAGTCGTTTTCACACTGAATAGGGTTCTACTTGACTCAAGTTAAGCTTAGAAATGTGTAAAACAAATGCAGCAAATTCGTTTTAAGCCTTGCTGACATCAGTTGGTGCATTTTACAGCTTCATGAGAAATTGGTCTGTTGCACATCTAACCAAATCAAATCTGGAGACTTGGACAGAGCTTCTTTCATAACATGCAATACATCAATTGGACTAATGACCTAGAGCAGCATTTCCGATTATTTTGTGACTTCCCAATTCCCACGCAGGAAGGTTATTCCCAGACATCCAAGTCACTTGTCAATTCCGAGACTCGGCTCAGTGCAAGTCGACTGAACGAATCTGCATTGATTCGTTTCCCCTCCAGTTTCCTCTATAAGAAAAAACCTGACAAATGTCCGTCTTAACCTGATACCTGATACAATAAACGTAAATAATGAAGTCTGTCTTTTATCCACTATTAATCAGTTTGACGCAAGGCAGAGGTTGCTGATGCTGTTCCTTCTTATTCCAGCTGCATCCTTTCCCATTGTTCTTCTGCATCTCGTCTTCCAACCCCAGGGTGACCGATTTGCATGATTTTTCCAAATCACCTGCTTCAGTCAGCTACGACGGCCCAGTATCTCATTTGTTGTTGACCTAACGTCCGACAGGGGTCAACACATTCACTGCATTTGCAGATAGGTCGGTACTATTAATTAGCAATCGCCCAGGCGTAGAAATCCGCCCAATTCGTGTTATTTATTTGCAGTGTCAAGAAGCCAGACCCCGATTGGAATTGGGGCATCAGCCTTTCAGGCCGGACATGCATACTTAAGCAGAAGACGATGCGTTGAAGCCACTGCCGCTATCTTCTTTTCCATCCCATAACCCAATTTAGTTCTCATTTGCTTGCGTGTGTGTAGGATTGAGCGGCCCCCGTAGACTATTGGTCAGCAAGCTGGACTCCAGGCCTTATAGGCTAGTAGTCAAAATCCAGCTAGAGCTGTCAGTCATTTCAAACGTTTCTGTTCTATCGTATACTCCTCAGTCAGCACAGTTCTTATTAATATTATTATTATTATCATTATTATTTCTGCATTTGTTAAGCACCACTATCTAATGACCAAGCATCAATTGATGGTGCTGAGCAATTGTGAGTGAAGGACTTGCTCAATGTACCTACACAGTAACCATCTCACAAGAGGATTGAACCCGTACTCTCCGCGTTACAAGCCGAGTGCTCTAACCAATTGGCTAGAATGCTCCACAGTTCTATATAAGTACATATGGTAAACTGATTTACTCTACAAATTAATGTCAACTAACAGCAAGAATTAGTGCAGCTAAAATGCTTCAAGACAAAGTGTCTAGTGTAAAATGACATCCCCTGTAGCCTTACCCCAGAACATGTTCTATGGTTACTACATAAGGTCATACTGACTGACTACACGCCACAGTTACATGTACTGTGAATTTTTTAGCATCGTTTTACTGCAAGATTTATTATTATTGCAAGATGTTGGTTAGCATATGTGACCACGCATTAGAGAAGCTTCATTTGGTCAATGAAGTAAATTTGTGAGAAATGCGCTTAGATAGAAAGTAGGCATGAAATGAGTTCTTTTCAGTTTTTGTGGAGATCTAATTGATCACGCAGTGCCTCAAAGGCATGTTCATATGCTCCAATTTACTCATAAACATTCACGACCTCAGGCAAAACGACTCAGGTCGAGTCATAGTTATGGTACACTTTCTCAAAGTAGCTAAGAAGACACATATACCTTTAAAAAATTATACAGTTTTTGCTATTTATGATAGAAACATGCGGTTTTCACCTAATTATTCAGGAATTTCACCCCAATCCACCAAAGTATTATCAAACTCAGTTTTGTAAACTTTGTGCAGGTTCGCATGCACAGTCACACAAATGTATGTATGTATGTATGTATGTACGTATGTATGTATGTAAACACTCTGGCTACACTGGTCAGTGTCAAGAGTTTCCAGGCAACAAATTTAAGTGCACAGTGGGCAAAATGACTACATGGATGTCCCAATAATTACCCGAATATGTAGAATGGTTAAGTGAGGGTTTGCAACTCCAGTCAGGTCAGGCACTTCAATTCAGAAGATAAATGATGATAATGGATTTCTGATGAGGAGATTTCATAAGCTACGGCAGGAAGTTGGAAAAGTATGGTCAGGTTTGGAAGCATTGTTAGATCAATGTGTAATGCCAAGCAAGATGAGTAGGGGTTAGTTTGAACCAGCTGAACCTCTGGCTAATGCGGCTGCTACCATTATTCTTGGTATTGTTTTATTGCAAGATTTTGGTCCATATAATGCAGCGGTAGTCATAGATTTTACCAAACGCTCGAGTAATACAATCCAGTCAGAAGAGATACATCATCGGATCATTTTTCCTGTGGACCACCTAACTGGAAAGAATACTGGAAATGCCGTGCATCTGCATGAGAAGAGAGGAATGGAGGAACGGAGATGAGAGGAACAGAGTCAATCGTAGACAACGTGGCTGATGATAACCAGCAACGCCTGATAGGGTTCAGCCCGGGTGATGGAAGAAATGAGTGATGCTCAGGAAGAGTGAGAGTAGCGTTGAAACAAGTGGCGCATTTTTCATGGCTCACCTGTGTGGTCAGCAAATGCATTCACTGTCAGATTGCATTTCATCTCATCCCTGCATCTAATGAGATCTAATATCAAGGCTTCTGTAGCGCCAGCCACTGCTATCAATAGCCACACGAGGTCAGTAGATGGTCGCTTTGAAACCACAATTATCATCCCTTGGGGAAGTCCAAAAGTTCAGAGAGACCAGCAGGCAGTCTATGTTGATGTCCTTTCTATATATTTGAAAGACTCCCAAGTCTACATAGCTAATTAAATGAAAGGTAATGATTGCATTGATGATGATGATGATTATTATGATGATGATGATTATGATGATGATGATGTCTGAAGTTCAGCACCAGACGTTATTATGCGATATGTAAGAAGATGGGCCAGTTGGTCATACTAGGTGCAGAAAAGCTTTTACAGAAAAATATTTAAATTTTTCAAAATACATCAGGTCTCAAAATATTTTATTAGAAATTTTAAAAATTGTGAAATATGTTGTTTCAGAAAAATTGTAGATTAGATGATTAGCGAGCTCACCTGAAATCGATAATAGGTGTTGTCATTTTTCACTGTAAGGATGTGGTCGCCAATTGGAAAAATATATCCGTGAGCAGCCAGTAAATGAGCCAAGTGCAAAGCTTCAGCTGAAATTCAAATCATAGATCAATTTCTTAGCACTGCTTTAAATCAGAGAGATAACTGACAGATTTCTAAACACTCAGAGTTCTCTCCATCCTTCGTAGCTTATTTCAGAGATTAGAATCTCAGGCTAGAATGATTCAAAGGTAAGATAAGGTCAGTTATAATAACATAAGATAACTTGGCATCTGAAATAAAATAGCTAAAAATTCACAAAAAGTTCAACAAACAATAATACATTGTAGATGAAGAAACACTGGAACAGACTGCAACCTCTACAGCAAGTACAGTACCATCCCTCGAGTTGCCGCTGGATTTCCATGCAGTGAGTAGACAGAATGGAGGGCAAAGCAGTGCAATGATGGCAGGCAATTAATCTGATCCCATCGCAGAACTGCTATCACAACACACAAGGTATCTGTCAATCGACGGTTGCTTTGAAGTGATATGGCATTCTCACTCCCAACGAAGTTCCGGACGGCAGAATGTGGAGAAAGATGGCTACAGGCAACTGGCCAGCAACGCAGAAGCTAATGGAAAAAAACGCACTGAACTGGCTCTGTGTTTATAGAACCGGTTGGATAAGGTGTTTGGCAACCTGTCCAAAGAATCTTTGGTTAGGCAAGAAGCAAATTCCCCTGGCATCAGAACTGGACAAGCGTTGTTGGTTCAACTACACATTCACTCATAAAGTCCTGCAACAGGTGAACTGTAACCTTGTGTCTGACCTGACCTTACCTGCATCAGGCCAACACTGCCATTAAAAGTTCAACAAAGTTCCTAATTAGGTCAAAAATTTAAAACAGATTCTCAAAGGCCAGCCGTATTCCACACATTACCAGTAACACACACAGGAACCTCTTATAACTTCTTATGATACCGGCATCACAGAAGCTGCTAAATAATTAAAAATAATTATTAGGATTTGCGGAAGAGGAGTGTTTTCAGTTTTGAGTGGAAGATCTGCACAGAAATAGCAAGAGGTGAAGTGTTGGTGAGTTCACATTACATGGTGAGCACTCAACCAATAAAATCAGCCACTGTGTAACTGTAATCGTAACAGCAAATTTATATAGCACCATTTTAAGAAAACCTCGTCAGAGGTGCTCCAGACCTGACAATCAGAAACCATGAATGGTTTTCAAGCACTTAGAGAAAAGAGCAAAGAAATGCCAGTCACACAGAAATCGAGAACAAGCTGTCACACACACCACACAAGAACAACCCCATTTCATGAACAGAGTTTCTACGAAGGCCGGTATTAAATAACCAGTAGGTGTATCAGCCACAGCAGTCCATGTAACTAATGCCCAAAGCTATTCGCTTGCACAGATGCAAGCATTTATACCGGCGACAATCGCTCCATGTTTTCAGTGCTCATCTCCTCTTCCCTTCAAGCAATTTCATTCATTGCAACGCCGATAAACAACGCGGCATTAAGTACTAGAGCCACGCATAATCACAATTCTCTCCATTCCAACCGCCATCTTGCTTCCATAATCCTACAAAGCATTTTCTGCTCCACTGCCAATGCATCTCCCAATTTTACGACGCAACTGCTGTGGTCCTGGCAAGGAGAGATTTACACAGAACCAATGCATTCTATGCCAGGCATAAAATTCTACTAAAGAAGGTTGATGTGAAGAACTGATCATAAAACTGGTCTGCACAATATCATAAATAAGAAATGTGCATATGTATGTATCAGGAAATTATACAGCACCTTTAAAAAACTTCTGGGTAAATGATAATGTAGGCCTAATGTTGTAAACTGCTGTCTTGCTGATGATCTTAGATAAGACTGCAGTATAATCATAATCTCTGCATTTGTTTGGAACCCAAAAAAGCTGAGTCAAAGGTGACCTGCAAAGACAAAGTTGAAAAGGTGATGGTGGCATGCCTTCAGAAGGTGGTATACCTCATTTCCACATCGAAAGTCAATTTGCAGCATATCTTCCTCTTTTCTACTGTTTACAACTTTAAAAAGCCAATGATCTAAGACCAAGGGCAGAAAAAATTTAAAGCCAATGCCACGATCGAAACTGCAAAACGTTTTATCTAACTGTTTGCTGGTCCCAAGAATTTAGTACTGGTTTGCCCAGAACCGCAGACCAAGGTGCAGAAACCTCAGCAGCGTTTAGTATTAATACTCTGACAGATAAAAAGCGAATTTCAGCAATCATTCCATGCTGGTCTCGAATGTCAGAATCTACCATATTTCTGTTTAGCTGAAATGCACCAAGGAATGAAAACACAAGCCAAGAAAACCATGAAAAGAGGACTCGCTTATGAAATGCACCCCAGACCTATAGCCACTACCACCGACCCGGGCATCCGGGCCACCACTTATAAAAGCAATCCTCGATGGTTATCTACAGAGGATGGATAGAGCGAGGACCGGCTGCTGCTGCTGCTGTTGCTGAACACCAGCTGTTATCCACACCAGGGAATGGGAGATTCGCATCAGGCCATATTGCGGGCAACAGCGGCTGGTCATTAGGTGCGGCTGGATAGGATCAGATGCACCAAGCACCACCACTCCTAACTCCGTTTCAGGTCGGCCGTGGGTCCACTTGCTGCTGCTGCTGCCGAACGCATCCGCCCCAAGGTCACGTTAGGTGCGAGCTCCTTGGCGAACATGTGAGTCCTTTGAATCATCACAGCAGGCAGTCTCAACAGGTAAAAACATGCCACCGGTTGGAGATAATTTCTCTCGGCTTAATGGATCAGAACGATCGATGAAGATGTTTTTGGAAGAACAGAACAACATGATCAATGCACAACAAAAACTCTGCAACAGCCGTCACCACTAAAGAGTTCCTCAGATCCATTTTACGATTACAAATTTTAAGAGGGAGGCATTCAAACATCTAATCTGCATAGTCTACTCTAATCTTGTCTGACTTATACGGCACCATTATCGCAACGCACAACGCATCAGTCAATGGTCGCTTAACGTGAAACTCTAGTAAAAAATTGTAATCCTATGGAGCAGCCCAGTCGAAATCTTGAGAGCCTTTCAGAAACATAAGTCAGTCATCTTTAGGCTCTACTGACAAGCTACGGCTTCTAGTGACCTAAAATAATGATACTAGATCCTTTTAGTAGAGAAATATTGATACTGACGGTAACACAGGAACAGCTCATAAGTATGAATTGGGCAACTCTATGTTGTGGACCAATTCGGTTCTCAGGCAAAAAAACACTAATAATAATAATAATAATAAATAATAATAATAATAATAATAATAATAATAATAACATGCAAAGTACTTATGACAATACTATTAATAACAATGAACTTACTCGTGTCATCAACATCCAGATTGTTCAGCATCCAGGTCACAAGATCAGCACCTGAGAAAAGAAAGCAAAACTTAAACAAACATTCCAAACATAATTCTGCCAATAAATTACTGCCTTGTCTTTAGTTAGAACCAGCACAAGTTTTTAAATCGTTTGCCAAATCTTTATCAAGGTCTCTGCGGATCTGTGCCTTTGCATCCATCAAGATTCATCTCTGCCCTTTTGCCTGTCTCCACATCGTCTCATCCATCAGTCAACCCAATGAGCTTCTTCCTTCTCCCTAAGCTCAGCTCCGAAGCCGTTAAGTCTTGCACACTTTCTGTAACATTTGGCACATACGTCCTGACTCTGTCAACCACAGATGCTTTTCTGATACCACTCAGTCACATTTGTTTTTATGCAGCTTCTGAAAAATCAAGGTCCTGATCACAACTTAGAGTGCAAGATGTCCTAGTTTTGATATCTACAAAACAAAATTGCTTGATATGGGGTAAACAAAAGATAGCTTGACTTCGAGATCATCTTTCTGAAGAGTTTCTACTTATGTGTCAGTATGCGTCGTAACAAGTATGTTCCCTTTACTTAGTTAAAGAGGTGCATCAGGAACTGCCACAGTATTACACCTTAATAAGGAGCACAGCTGTTGCACAATGGCTGGTGGATAAACACTGTTATCTACGCTATTATCATCTCGACCCATGTCACCCAGAAGAGTTCAAAGGTCGTTGGTTAGAAACAGATCCCACGCCTACCAAACGGCATCAGCAAGCATTCAGCAAAATAGACAGCACAGGAGCAGAGTCACAAGTCAAGCACTTAACACTAATCTTAAACTGGTCAGAATAATTCCAAACAGAACACGAGTCTTGCAGAAGAGAAAACCTTGCAAGAATTTCCAAAAGAACAAGAGTCTTGCAGAAGAGAAAACCTTGCAAGAATTTCCACACAGCCCTTAAGCCAAATATAATTTGAACAATTTAATAACTAAAGTTAAGCCTATTATTATCAACATGTAAAAGGTACAAGTCAATCCTTGGTCCTGAAATCAAATTGTTACAAAAAGATCACAGACAGACTAGAGAATAAATGAAGAAAATCGAAAGCTGGCTGAAGAAGAAGAATGAAACAGTCGGTTAACATCTGGCAAAGGGTGGATCCAGCGGGCGGCACAGTTTCCTCTGAGTTTAGGGTGGCTACGGCCGGAGTGTCTACCCTCTGATCTGCCTTTAAACGTCTGCTCTTTGTTCTTTCACAAGCTTTCTCTACTCAAATGGGGAGGGGAGCACGGCCGATGTGTCTGTGCTCCGGATCCGTCCTTGGTGTCGGCATCTGCTACAAGCGGTCGAAAATATAAGCGAGCAAAATCTTAGCAAGATACTAGACAGCGAAGTAGAGTGCGGAGGAAAAACTGTTTGGGGTGTGTGTTTTCTGAACCATGAGGAAAAGCTTTTAGGCAGCTGCGGCCATCTTCAGAAATCTTTAAGCAACACAAAGAAGGCCTTCAATCAGGTGCTCGGAAAGCCCCAATCAGTAGGTTTGGTCATGTTGTTGTTTTACCAATTCGATCTGCCTCCGTCTACCATACTTAATATAACATAATACTTGTCATAATACTCTAATAATGACTTTAATTCTATAGAAACACTCCTCTTCTAGAAATCCCATTCTGATTCTTCCTCTTCCCCTTATCTCACTTTCCAGTTCAATTCCAAACACCATCCACCGTAGCCGTCTGACACTTGGCTCTTGACCTCGAACCGAACCCTTCCTGCCTATCGATTTTGTTTCGACAGACTGCCTGTGAATAACCTGGTCCCTGCAACTTAGCTTTCACTGGGTGCTGAAGAAATCACGAGCTTACAATTATGATTATGATTAGAAGAAAAGCAAACCCTTAATTAAGCTAACCCAGAGAGGCTGCCTTGGGTATGACGAGTCACTGACTTCATCAGCCTCATGCACCTCTAATATCTGTAATAACAGTACTATAAGTCTTGATTACCTGAGAAGACACTGGGTATTTTGGACATGAAACTCTTCACGGTCCGTACTTGAAGTCCCAAGTTCTCATCCTGCATCCTCTTGACAAGATCCTCCATCTTCAAAACAGAAACCAATCCTTCAAATTACTGAAAGATTGCACTAAAAATCTCCTCATGGATACAGAAAAAAGAATAAGGAAAAAAGGCAACCAGATCTGAAGTTGCCAATAGATTCCTCGTGTGGCCTTTGGACTACCACGGAGAATAAGACGAAGACAGAGAGATTTCCGGAGATAAAGTCAGGCGATATCACGGAGCCAGGAATAAGCCAGTGATAAGCCAAATAATAACCTAAATTCCAAAGCTCCCACGCAGAAAGGGGTTCAAAAGAAAGGTCAGCAAATTACCTACACGAAAGATATGAACACTGAAGCTACCCAGATCACACTGATCAGCAGACATTCTTTCCATCACACCCTGCACATTTCAAGTGTCTCCAGTGCTCAACAGCCAGACAATCAGTTTGTGGCAAATAAAGGAAATGGCTTCATATAAATTACAATAACCACAATAGGGATAACAATAATTACAATATCAGTCATACACAAGCATGACAACAATTTAGTTGGCATAATATATATAATATATATATATATATATATATATATATATATATATATATATATATATATATATATATAGACATACAAACACACATATACTGTATACATAAATATATATATGTACACAAACAAAGCTGCAATAATCGCAGTACTATCATTGTGTATTCTAACCTAATCTATTTCCGCAGGGCTGTTTTCGCAATAATGCACATTCAAATGAAAATCCTGGCTTAGGGAAGGGATTTCAGGAAAAGTGGCCAAAGGATAAAGAAGGCTTCGTAATTATTTAACAAAGGTATTCGTCCGTTTGTGATATCATCACATCGGAAATATTTCTGTTTACATTCAATCAAATTTCATCCAATAGATTTTCCTAACAAGGAAATTACACGAAAAGACTTTGACAAATTATTCTGCCAAGATTTTATCAGTTTTCTGCTACCAGATGGCTTGATGGTCATCTGTCTCTGCTCTATTCATCTCAGTCTCTGTCTGCTTTTCTGCTTCTGTCTCTATCTCGGTCTTTGTCCGTCTTCTGCTCCTATATCTGTCTTTTCCTCAGTCTCTGCTTTTGCCTGTCTCTTTCTCTCCCTTTGTCTCTCTCCTGCCTCTGTCTCTTTCTCTCCCTTTGTCTCTCTCCTGCCTCTGTCTCTGACTGTAGGCCTACCTGTGCAATGCAATCGTAAATCGACCAATTCAAGTCCACATAAAAGCGATCGTGATCGCCATCCTTTTAAATCCGGTTTCCCATTCCAATTAGTTAACAATTCTTAAATGTCCTGCAAACTGAAACCCAACTGAGCAGTTAAATCCTAGTTTGATAACATCAAAGTCCGCCAACGCCGGCAATAACAAAAGATGCCGCAAACCGGTAATTAATAATTCCCAGGACGACTAATTACCCATTCCAGCCAGTCAATAAATCAGCGGCCGCCGGGAGAGTTATGGATTGCTTCCGGTATATCAATAAACGATTTAGATGTCCTTGGCAACAGTCCATCAGGCCAACAGCCGACGTTTCATCAACTTGCGAAAATTCCGATCGATTTCTGTAGACGCCATCGGATCGGTCGCGAGAGGTAAACCAATACGGGATCCCGAATGAATGACGACACTCTGGAAAAGCTCAAATTTTACAGCACAGAAAGAACTCTCGGGAAATTCGATAACTGCTTCGCGGTGCGAAACTTAACGCACGAAACGGTCTATTGAAGCCACGGAGTCGCACGACTGGTAAAACATCACTGAACATCTCACATCCCGCATTGGCCGCCGTCTCCCGTCTCTTTTGGCACCAAAGTGCAATTCCACGCATGCCTTTGTGCCACGTCTTTGGGGTCGATACGGCGATCATGCGTGACGCACGTTCACCCTCTGTCCCAGTAAGGTAATGTTACATACAACAACGCTTTCTTTGCAAACTGCATCGGTGTCAGGGCGTTCGTGTATAATGATTTTTTCCATTGAATCTGAAGGAGTTATTGAAACCTCATTCTGAAACACTGCAGAGAAACGAACGAGGATAGCTGTGCACAATACCACAGGACCTGCATTAGCGACTTCACTGAAGCAACATAGGCCTAGTAATAAGCAGCTTCTGCGTTTATCAGCAATGGTTAGTTGCAATTATTATCTGGCAATCTATCTGGGCTCTGTTTTCCACTCCAGTCATTGTCTTTCTATCTATTATTACACTGGGAACCCACTAGAACGCTTCTGATTATGTCGCAAATATTGAAATGATGCAGTTTGGAACATGGATCCTAAACTTATTCCATCTTATGAACAATTTAAAAGCTAAAAGCTAGTAATAATAAGTAATAATTGGTAACTAGTAATGCACCGGTGTCTAATGTACAAGGCATCAACTGATGGTGCACCAAAGCCAAGCCACAAACAGGTCAACATCCAGAAGGTCAGTCCACAAGACAGAAAGGGCAGCCCACGGTGAAAGGCTGCAGCCAACAACATTGGCACCAGAACCTTTATTCATTACAATTACATCTTGACATAATTAAGTGGAAAGTAATAACAATAAACCAGGAACTTCTATAGCGCCACTGTAACAATGCTCAAGGCATCAATCAATTGTCGCCACTACACAAAGAATACTATCTTTCACTTACTAGATTCAATTACAGGCCTACAATTTCTGCACACCAGTCCAATTCCAAAAGACCTATTGAATTCTGGAATTGCAAAGGAATTGGAACCCAGTCACTGCCTCAAACCTCACTACTACCTGGCCACGTTCCAATGTTGATTTACCAATGCTATTCTTATTCAGTATTCGTATTTGGTCGAGTAGTTAATAGTTCTTAAGTGACTGGCTAATGAGCTATACTGAGGCTTTTGCATTTTATGTAGGACTGAATTGGCAGAGTAAAGATAGTCATAGCAGTATTAGTACCAGTGGTAAACGATAGTAATTGCAGACAGTAATTGTTTTGTGGCTCTTGTCATCAGAGGTAAAGCGATCGTAGGTAGATCAACTCAACAAGTAACTGACAGAATGAAAGAAAGAAAACGGCAAAGTGTTGAACGGAGAAAACAAACTGCAGCACAAAACCAGAGCTGATGAAAAACGGAAAAGGAAGATACAATTTTAAAAGCTAGATGGGAAGATTTTGAACCTGGGGAAAACCAACTGGAACGAAATCAAATTACAGAAGACGGCAAAAACACCATAGTAAGCCAACCCAAAATACAATCTGTTAACGCAGCATATGTGGTCTACATTTACCAGAAGGTTTAGACAATCGTACGACTTCTAAAGTCTAACCTTCTTGTAGACCTGGTAGTTGGGCGAGTCTTCATCGCCTTGTTCTGCGTCTAAGTTAAGATTTTTCGCCAAGTGTCCTGATGCATTCATTGTGTGGCACCCAAATTTGAATCTTTGTGTCATGACAACAAGTTCACGAGTCCAGAGTCGACTCCAGACGAGAATCCAGGCAGTCGGTCCGCGAAGACGCTTCGATCGAGTAAAGTTGTCCTCGATAACTCGGAACTGGCCGGACCATAACCTTCCCCTTTAGTCGCTTCGCACGGAGAACATCACAGAACATCGGCCCAGTCGAATTTTTCGGGTGAAATCCGACCGAGATTCAAGTAAGTAGACTACAATAAAATTTCGAAACACCGCTCGCGTCGATATCCGCCGGAGGCGTTTGGAGCGCTGCTAGCAGTCGCCGGACGCAAACTCCAGAAGCGTCGGAGCGTCTGAGGGCAAGAGCTGGAGCTCCGGCGAGCGTCTGAGAGAGACAGCAAGCAAAAATTACGGACGCCTATCCCTTGCGTTTTCTTTCTGGCCGGAAAATTATTCCTCACCGTTTTCAGGCTTCTCCGCTGCCCCGGAACAGAAGTAGACTTGCATTACTATTAATGCGCTAACGGACAGCGGAAAATTGCAACCGACGGATGCGTCCCTCTGTGCACGGATAGGTGGTGCCCTGTATGCATGCCCTGTGCCTACTACCGCCCGGGCCGTCCGTCCGTCCCAAAGGCCGACCGCGTACGATCGAAAGCCTGACGAAACTCAATCGATAGGGGTCCTAATTAATTAGCCGGACTAGGACGGTCCGCCTTCCACGCAGGCAGCGGCCGTGGCCCGATACAGATCGGTCTAAAATCTCGCCGTCACGAGGAACCAGGGCAGCCGAGCCCTCGATAGGCTCCCGGTGCTACGCTGGGCAGACGAGTCCCTTGCGGGCGGGCAGGCGGGCGTCCTCAAGATCGGCGGCCACTTCGTAGGCTACACACATACGCACACACATACACACGCTAGCTGCCTAGATCTACGGTTTGGTAACTCAGTCGTGGTTTTCGACGTCGTCGTCGTGTTAGACTGAAGACGAGCTAACCTTCTCCCTTCCTATCTTACCTTCCCATGCACTGCTACCCATTCAGCGCAGACGAGGCGGCGTCCGTGGCCTCAGCCCGACGCTCCTTCGCCGGCCGGCCGTGGCAGGAGCGGGCGGCGGTGGCGGCAGGGCGGGCGGTGTGTGGCGACGCCGATGATCAGAGCAGCGCTTCTGCACGCGCGCTCGCTCAGCCGGCAGCGCTGTTCGTCTTCATTTCGAGGGCCACACTATGCTGCAGCTGTCTCCTTCTGCAGCTGCTGGTCACCGCCGCTGCTGCTGACCAAGGCCCTTGGTCACTCATCGCTGGACGATGGACATTAACAACTGACCGAACGACGACGATTGTCGCAAGAGGGAAACTGAGAGATCGCTTCTTCGTTCTCTCTCTTCTTCTCCGTCCTTCGGGATCTCTTTTCCGACAAACATTCGCTCTCTAGAGTCTGCGTTCGTCTTTACAGTATATCTCGACTAAATTCTGATATCTTCCTAGATTCATTTCCTCCGTTGACTGATTCCATGACTTTCGACTGGGCTTACCATGGAATTTGCCACGCATACAGATTTTGCTTAGTAGCGACCATCGACTGTTGCTTTGAGCATTATTGTAGTGGCGCTATAAAAGTCAACACATTAGATTAGACTGGTTTAGAGAGACAGTGTATCTGGACATTTATGAACCGCCCTCGATATAAGCTTCATGCCATTATAAGATAATACCGTCCTTTAAAGACCTCAAGTTCATCCACAGCTGGAAAACAGAAAGAGAACAAAATTTTCCACGTAACAGTCTAATAAGCCTACGAACAAAGATTGGCATCAGGAACTGATGATGATGATGATGGATGATGATGATGATGATGATGATAATGACGACGACGACGATGATAATGATATGCGTCTTAAAATAGGGCTAATCGTAATCGTAAAAAATCCATTCTCTTAATCCTACAATTGTAGGTCCCTATGCATTGTAGTGTTATTTATATATGTATATATATATAAATATATATATATATAAAATATATATATATATATATATATATATATATATATATATATATATCGAGGAGGAAGTTGACAAGAGATTCAGATTCCTTTGCGTTTATCGACTAAATGCATTTCTGCTCAATGGTTATTGCGAGTCGCGTAATTAATCTGTTTGATCCGTCTTCTCCCAAATGCAAGGCAGCGCACCCGCCGACCGACCCACTAGCCGTCCCTGCTCTCTGGCGGGTCCTTGGCGTGCCTTTCACTCTGTCTGTCTGTCTGTCTCCTTCGCTATACGATCCCGTTGTCTTACGCTGTTGACACTTTGGATCAATACTCGAGACCAGGCAGCATTTCGCAGTTGTCCGTCCGTCCATCCGTCTCTCTCCGTCTCTCTCTCTCTCATTTCGTTTCTATCTCTCTTCTTTCCATTAGTCCGTTCACTTCTCTCTTCCTTACTCTATCGATCGCCTTCTCTTCGGACCATGTCTCTATTTCCATATCAACTTCTCCAACGTCGTTCTCTCTCTCTCTCTCTCTCTCTCTCTCTCTCTCTCTCTCTCTCTCTCTCTCTCTCTCTCTCTCTCTCTCTCTCTCTCTCTCGCTCTCTCACTCATGTGTTCTTTACCTCCATCTTTCTTTTCCCCCTTTTGTTTCTTCCCTATCTGTGTGTCTATCTGTCTGTCCTTCTCTCTTTTCCTCCCTCTGTCTCCGGTTCTGTCTGTTCCTTCCTCTTCGTTTTCCTCCCTCTGTCCGTCTGTCTGCATGTCTTTGTCCATACGTCCGTGCAGGCCAGTGCCCCCCCCCCTGGGAGACACATGTACTTGGTACGGTATACGCCGCTGCGTTCGGCGCTCACGATCTCGTGCCATTGATATCCGGGAGAGGTCTAACCCTAAATTACATCGGATGATGACAACAGCTCTGCTCGTGTTGACGACCACACATCAACTGATCGGAATCGAATGGAGGGAGGCTGGGTGGGTGGATGGGTGGCGAAGCTGCGTCGCCGCGAGAGATAAACCGGGTCCTGTAACGACGGAAACTAGTCCCCCAGGCGCTGAATCGAAATGACATCGAGTGGCGTTAAGTGCGGACTATGGCTGGAAAGTTGTTCCTTCTCAGCCAAGATCAGCGCCGACAGTGTTGAACTCAGCCGATTAGCTCGTGCTGCTGACCTGTTTAAGATGTCTGCAATTCTGCTTTGACTCTGTGACGTAGGCCAAATTTTTGTCTGAACTATTTGCCATGGGACGAGTTTTTGTTTTCCATTAGGCTGCAACATTCCTGTGCAAATGAAACAGCGACGTTAAGTAAACTGGAGGCACCAACAGACCAGTTCAACTACATCAGGCAGCATACTGACGCTGGCGCCGTGTCTGTTCAACAGCATGAGCTAGCAACAGGTGCAGATTGTAATTAGAGAATTTGGAAGCAGACTGTAAATGTACATGTGCACGCGTTTCTATGGCGACCGTATGGCCTCGACCTTGCTCATTCTTCAATGAATTGATCGGGTGAGATCCTTCACCACCGCTGCCCGTTTGAATGGGTGCCACGCCATTTAAGGCCCCCGTATATAGACCCTGCTAGCCCGAGATTCAAATTTCCAAAAAGACGGTGAAACGTCATTTCCAGCTTTCAAGTGGGATCATATGTACCTCGTTGTTCAAATAACAGCAGCAGCAGCAACAACAACAACAACGAGATCAACGTGTCAGAATCGGTCATGGAAGTAGACTATTAACCTAAATTAGAACCAAGCCACAACTTCTCCAATAAATATTTGCCTGAAATCGCAGCAGCTGTGGAGAGCCGTGGAGGCTGGAAGAAACATCAGCCGAGACAATGAACTCCTGTGTCTTCAGCAGCCGGCGGCAGCGACTGGCATCAGAGTAACACGTTCATCCCTCGGAAGATGAAATTAGCGCCAAGAAGGGTATTTGGGTCAAGGCGGCTTCCAGAACTAATCAGCTGAAAGAAGTCTATTACAGCGGCACGTAGGCAACACGACAGCTGCCAACGACGAAAATTGTGCTTTATAGCTTGGATCCACCACACGCACGCACGGAGACACACACGCACGCGCGCACACGCAAACACCCAACGAGAGGTTCTGATGCGAAGCTTTATACAACTGTTCTGCTGTTATGGGGTTATGACCAACAGGTTTGACGTCAGAAGGGGTGACGAGATAGACAGACAAGACAGACGAGCACTTATTACAGCACACAGACTGAGGCTGAACCGCCAATCAGCACGCAGCATACACTAGCCTAGAGAAGAAAAACAAGTCCGTGTTGTAGACATGCCGTTAAATTGTGACAATTTATTCAACATAATACAATCCGTTCTACAGAACAGCCACAGAAGCCATTGTAGATCTTGGTACACGTAGCGATGTCCATGATGAATGCTTATTAAACTGAAAATGATACAAACGATAGGCCTAAATATCCGAGAACCAGTCGGTTAATTGCCCTGGAATAGATTGAAAAAGCAATTGCTCTGCCAAGCTTTGATTCAAACTAATGTACATGATGCCTACGTAAATATAATTCATATAGAACCCGTTCAAGACATTCTGTTCCACTTACAGTTACTGTACACAACTGCTTCCAGCTCATTCTCTGTGAAAGAGACGAGTGGCCAGCTTATCATGGAGGAGGTGCCAACAGCCAGTTTGGGAGAAATGAAACAAATAATTATTATCTCCCTTATTATTACTAATACTGAATTGAAAGCATTATTATTACTGTTAATATTAGTAATACTATTACTATTATTAGTAGCATTATTATTATTATTATTGTTAATATTATTATTATTATTATCATAGTAAATGTGGAGATGAAAAGGAAGACTGTTTGCAAAAATGGTGCCACAACCAAACTGTCGGGTACATCTGCACCTAATTACCAAGAACGAATCCACACAGTTCCTAGGGACTTGAGGACCCACATGGATTCTACACATCTGGACAGAATTGTTTCAAGGACCTCTCTAGGCGTTCAAGACTATCTCGACTGACACGTGGGAAGATGGTGCAACCAGTGCTACAGAGCACTGGTAAACAGAACTCGAATCCAACGATCGACAGCTTTGTTTCAGCCTCATCAACTTGTTAAAAATTGGTCCGTGATGGACGGATGCAGAAGACATTTGGCTGGCTGTGATACATCGTTTCGTCATGACAGATTCATATCTCTGTCACCTTTATATGGTGCCACTAGCTGTAGACCTGGCAATCAGGCAGATGGTGCCATGAAACATTTCAATTCGTTCAGGAAGTAATTCTGATGTGCAGATTCTGTGATGAAGGCTGAACGAATTGGTCATCACGTCACGTGTTGATGTAACGGAAATTTCCGACTGAATCGGAATCACTTATATGAATATTCATTGTTAATAGAAGGCTCAGCACATTTATCACATATCTTCATCACCAAAAGATTATGAACTGGAGTCCTGTGATTGTCAAACTCAACAGCAGCACGTAGCATCCAAACAGACAACTAAATCCAATCGTGGCTCTGCAGTGATTTCACTCTGCATATCCCTGGCACTGAATCCCAGCCTCAGATCAAAACAGTGCCAAGCATAACACTCAACCACTAACCATTGAACCTGAATCAGTGGACCAGGCTTGCTATGTTACCTGCTAAGAAATCTCAAAGACAATTAAACACTTAGTCACCATAATAATTGTAACAGGCTTTTGAAACTTAACAATTTCGTTCGTTTTTATGGATGAAAACATGAGAAGTTTACAGTGGTGGCATCCACTGTTAGGCCAATCATACAGTCTGCGTAATGTGCTGTCAGTTACCTGCTGTGTAAGTTGGATGTTAGAAATTTGGTGGATCTGTGACCCTCTGTCTTTGATTTACATTACTACACTGAAATTAATGCACATGACTGTTCTTACAAAGAACGTTTACAATTATTTCCTGCAACAAACAAGCGACCGTGAAAACCACAATTTTAAGCACATATTTATGCAAATGACATACAATTGGTAAATGCCAGTGTCTAATGCACAGGACATCAACCGATGGGGCACCAAAATCAAGCCACAGCCAGGTCCACATCCAGAGTCAGTTCACTGAGACAGAGAGGCAGCCTATAGGATATAAGCCTCTCTCTCTCACACACACCCACAAACACACACACACATGCCGCTAAAACCTGAATAACACACTTACTAAAATGCGAATCCAGGCACAAAAGTGGTCACAGCGCGGCACCCAAATTCCCACAAAACAAATGCCCAGTGGTAAACTGCAACCCAACTGATACACTCAAAACTGCACACGATGTAGCTACTTAACGAACATCGTGCTTGTTCTTAATCACAGTGAGGTTTTGATCGAGGTTTTGACTCAGAAACGAAGATCAACACACACACAGCTGATCTTCATGAATATTATGCCGTATTAACAATTTTAACCATTCACAAAATTCGTCACACTTATTCGGATTCCTATACACTTATGGACAAGAAAATATACAGTTTATCTTATAACGAATGAAATGCATATCTTAATCATGAAATTCAAAAACTATTACATATACGTAGGTGGCAAAGCTTACACTCGCATACAAATACATGTATGCATGCATTTAAGCGCATAGGTGTAAAGCATTACGGACCCATGCGAATACAATCTCTCTGATCTCTCTGCACACTGTGCTTACAAGTCCAAGTGCACAGATAAAATATAATACAAGTGATTTTGAATACATCATTTGACAGACGAGATCAAATGTTTGTTCCGCTGTCATCATCAGCCAACGGATGAAATGGGGTTTTTCTGGCGAGAGTCCAGAATGATTGTCACCGAGAATGGACGCAGCACGAGATGAAGCCCTGCTTCAAGCAAACCTCACAAACACCTCGGGCCAGGCACCAGACACAGAGCGCAGCGGTGTGTTACGATCGTTCCTCATCTCCCTCTCTCTCTGTCTCTCAAATTACAGTGCCTTGCTGGTAAGAAACATTCTGTCCTTGCAGAACATTACATTCATCGTAAGACTCTCCTCTCTCTCCTGTCAACAGACTGAAGATCTAATTCCTGATCGAATGCAGGCCGTCTGTCCACTGAGTAGATCCCAACTCCTAGACGTCGATGCCGAGGTACGTCAGACCAGCCTCAGCGATAGGAACGTATCTTTCGCCGACCTGGACGAGAAGAATGGTCTTGTCGATGTGAGATCTTCGACCGGGATCGCGATGGCACGGAGTCCAGCGATGGACGATCGTGCCCTCCATGCCCTTCTCTGGAATCCAGCCGTTCCAACCGGACTTACCTCCATTTAAGCGCCACTCCTCGTTTGGCCAATGAACGTCGATTGGACGGCCGAGATTAATGTTGTCAAACATCTTCGAAGTGTCCATTATCTAAGTGAAGAAATAAACACACAATCTGTTATGATGTTATGCATGCATTATTACTTCAAAACAGGAATAATGATTGCATCAGTCATGAATATTCATCACACTGACACATAAGTAATGGTACATCATGAATAATTAATGAATACAATGTGCACGAAGAATGCTCTAGGGCCATAAGTAAAACTAAAGCTCACTCCTGCTATTCTGTTCTAAAGCCCAACAATGTTGTGTATCCAGAACTCACCTGGTTTTAAATTAATTACAAGTATATTTTGCTTTTAGAAATAATGATTTCAAAAGCCAGCTTTTCATAATATCAGCCAGAGAGCATGCACAACCGGAAAATTTCAGATCACAACTGCAATTTGTAACCACAGTTTCAATAGCACCTCTTTGAATACCAGATGGTAGGAAAAGCTCATTGACCTTAATTCCTGCTTTACGGCATGGCAGCCGATTGATCAGAGTGCTCGGCTTGTAATGCAAGGACTACAGGTTCAAGCCTCCCTTCAGACGGTTGCTGTTTAGGGACCCTGAGCAAGTCCTTCACTCACAACTGCTCAGCATCATCAATTGATGATTAGTCATTAGATAGTGGCGCTTAATAAATAAATAATAAATAAATAATTTTCCCAAAGAGTTTGAAAATGACTCTGTTCTATTGAAAAGGAGCCAAACACATTTGCAGTTACAGTGACTCAGACAGGAGTCAAGTGAGTCAACCCCTGCAAATGATTTTGAAAAGAGAGCCTCACCTGTACTCGCTGCGAGTAGCATTCCTTGCTCGTATCACCGATGAGGCCTGCGAGACTCGACAAGGCACCGCTTGGCTTGCTGACAGAGCTGGCATTGGAGACAACGCTTCCACGGTTGAGCGCCGGATGGAACGGGAAGACCTCTGGCGGTTGCGAACTGACGCTCGTGCTCGAGGGAGGCTGCGTACGGACCGTACTCGGAGGAATGTTGGGCACCCGGCAGTTGAAGACGTCATCGTTCATCATTGAACTTCCGCTTGTGCAGCTCGACCCACAGCGATTCCTCATTCTGCAACCCACACACCTCTTTACCACGAGTCATCCCAGGCTGACTCACTATTCGGACTATTCGGCAAAGTTACATAAAGACGCCAACCCAATGAATGGATGATGCTTTTTCCAACTTTGACATAGATCTGAATCCAAGTACTTACTCGGCTCAACATATCTTAACTTCACTGCACCTGCGTCTGAGGAATTTCAAGAAGGCCTATTCTAAACCACAGCATTCCTGAACAGATCAACTTCATTTAGCAAACGTTGTCTTAACAGAAATGATAAAGAAGAACCCAGCAACTTCAGCACAAAAGCCATCAATGACAAAGTAACTGAGACAACCTTAGCACACAACAGCAACAAAAACACAACCAGACTTTCCTATGATGCCATGAGCTAAGTCTCAGCGCCTTAGAGAAGCCCCCAAAAGCAGCTAAAGAAATGCTCAGCCACACAACTCAGCACTGAATTAAATCACGGTAGCCAAGAGCAATGCTAGCCCACCTCTTCCAGAGATTTCGTAAAGCGCCAAAGACAGCATTGATGCTGAACTCGCGACCTGCGATGCCGTTGTACTGGTCGTTGGTGCCTGCGTACGAGGTGGTGAGGGGCGAAACGTAGATCGGATATCCGATCGGCTGATCACAGGACGAGTTGATCATGTTACGCAACGCCTGCTTGGCGTTCTGTATGCTACCTCGCTCTGGATTACGATTGCGAAGAAATATCAGCTCCTGAAGTTGGCCGGACCACAGACCGCGAACGCACTCGCGATTCACCTGCAAACAACAGGTTGACTGTCTCTGCAACTCCCATTTCATCACAGTTTAACGCTAAGCATATGAGGCTTTCTTACAATAAAAATTGAAAAGATAATAAGAGTTAATATAATAAAACCATAGAGACAATAACTCTCAATCTGTTACCATGCTATACACTTTATCTTTATCACCTTTGACACATCAGATTTCAATCAGGCTGCTCAAATGGATCAACATTTTGGACTACACAACCATCGATTGGTGCCTTTTGCACTGTGACAACGAACCCATAGAAGTCATTAGATTAGGTTGGATTAACAAGAATCGTTAGATTGGATTAATGAGTCATTAGATTAAACTGGATTAACATCATCAAATAGAGCAACATCGCAACAGAATCAGCAGCCGAAGCAGATGACATCTGCAGTTGCTGAGCAGCAGAAGGATGCTATTTCCAGTAGGGCACATTAAGGACTCCAGTTAAAATTAAAAGACTAACCTTGATAACTCGGAAACTAAGGAAGCGCTTGTTCAACATGATCACCTTGTACTCATCTGTACCCTCGTCGAACACGTGTCTGAAAAACGTAACATATACTAAACATTTCAATTCTGCTTATAGCTTCCACAAAGTTTTTACAGTTTAAAAGCAAAAACCATTTGTAGGCATGTGTAAAAATGACGTCTAAAGCTAACAAACAATGCATAAGATTTAGTAACAGAATAACAATTTAGTCACACAAGCTTGGCTTCTCTGTGGAACTGTTGAATTTAGAGAGATTCCTTTTTTGGCTTTTATTAAGCACCGCTTTCTAACGTCTAGGCATCAATCGATGATGCTGAACAGTTGTGAGTTAAGGTCCCTACACAGTAACCATCTCATGTGAGACTTAAACCTGTACTCTCCACGTTACAAGCCAAGTGCTCTAGCCAATCGGCTACCGTGCCACACAAGAAATGTCAGTAAGATTAGGATACACATGAGAGATTTGTTCTTAAGAAAAAAATCAGGCAAGAATGTTACTGAAGAGCAAAGATTAAACCTGAGAGCTAGAAGCGATGGCACATTGGAGAGAACCGCATTTCTCCAGGCAGGGTCGGCCTCGTGTGAGATCACCATGTTTTCCTCGTGAGAACTTATCGCGTTGTAAAGAGCCTGGCAATCATCATACTCATCCGGTGATGTAAAATGATCCTACACATTGCAAAAGGAATTTCTGGCACATCAAACAAAACTCCTAAGCACCTTTAAGCTTTAGAAGATTTAGCCCCTTTATATCTTTAGCGTCTTAAAAGGTAATAACTGAACAACTATGCTAGTTAAGTACTATAAAGAACAAAGTTGTATAAGACAGAAATACACTAGCAGATAGCAACCAATTTCTGCGATAAGTGCAGCAAAATGTGCTAACTAAGGAATTTAAAATGTGCTAAATTAAGTGCTTTTCATTAAGCTAAATGGATGGTTGACCTGATGCAGTTTGAGTGACATTCGGACGCCAGGTGCCACAACGCGTCGCAGTAGCTCCATGTCACTGAAGACCCATTCGTCACGAACCGAAGTTATACGCAGGTCGCCTTTGAAGAGAGCGTGCAAGCCACAAAGAAAGAACTCGACGCTAAGTAGACACAACAGCAAACAATCAGATATGAATACACAACAACATCACCCACCGACTGATATAAAGAGCCAATTCTGATTTAATAATGCTCAGGTACAAAGATTCCAATTTTAGTTCCTTTTAGAAAATGACCTCATTATGAAACAAAGAAAATATCATTATAGTGACATTTCAGGCAACATAACTATAGGGACGTTTCAGTCTAGCATCATAACGACGCACAGCAACATAAACCCTGTAAAGAACAACTGCCAGGTTGTAATGTAAGAGATTTTAAAAAGTGCCGCCATAGAGGTGATTCCTTGAAGCCCCACTACATAAATGTCTGGTTAGATTAGCCACTGATCATCATCATCATCAGAATGACTGTCATCACTGAAATGATCGTCACTCCCATGACAACTACCACCATTCTAGGCTTATTCTAAATCATATCATCTCATATGTTTTAAATAAGTATCCATATTTCAGTGTCTTTAAGAAACTTCATTTAAGTACTTAGGAACAGATACATACATACAGACACATACATGCACACATACATACATCCATAACATACACACATCTTTATTTACATACATACCAGTATACACACACACAAATGCCATAATAACCACCAACAGTAACAGCTATTAATGTGAAAACCAGCTAATAAAGCTAAGTCATTTTTATTATTATTGTTTCTGCATTTATTAAGCACCACTATCTAATGACTAAGCATCAATTGATGGAGCGGAGAAATTGTGAGTGAAAGAAAGCATCTACACAGTAACCGTCTCGGAAAGGCTCGAACCTGTATTCTCCACATACGAGCCAAGCGCTCTAACCAGTTGGCCACCACGCCCCACAATCAAGAAGATGTTGTTGCATAAAATAAAAACACAATCATCATCATCTGTGTCGTAATAACAGACATATAGGGTGGTAGTTCTAAACGAAAGACTTACTTAGCGGATGAATTGTTGTGTGAAGCCGTACCGAGAGCACGTCGGCCGAGCAGACTGAGCGCAAAGCACATCGTCACGAGCCACGAATCGCGACCGGCATCAATGCTCTAAATGGAATAATTATCAGTTGACACAGGACGCTTCACTTGCTCACCAGTTCTACAAATTCACGGGGGTGGGGGATTCATTGGCTGGGTGCTCTTCTCACGAGGTTATTGTTATTAACTGGAGACTTCAGTAGCACCTGTGCCTAATGCACCAGGCACCAACTGATGGCACAACAAGCAAAGCTGCAATCAGGTCACACTATTCAGAAGATCAGTCCACTACGGCAGTCGATAAGCAATTCGAAGAAGGTACATTTTAAACAGAGGGTGAAATGACTGCAAGTGATTGAGCAGAATGTCTGTCTTGGCTGTCTGTCTGCCTGTCTATCTGTCTGTCTGTCTGTCTGCCTGTCTATCTGCCTGTCTGTCTGTCTCGTTAATCAAGACCTGAGCATACCTTGTCCCGACGTGAGGCACAGTACTGTATCCAATCGAGGTAGACGCTGCAGAAGGAATTCTTTGAGACGCCCGATTGTCGACTGTCAAAATCCTCGTCAACGGATGAGCCAAAGGTCGGGTCAAGGTCGACGTAGTCTTTGTTTAGAGAAGGTCGAAGGCCCTCGCGAATGTTCTCATCAGCCAACCACTGCTCAAGTTTTGGTGACCTCACCGTGTAGTAAATGATGCTCTGTTCAACGCAACATAAGAAACTGTGAATGACAGGACTCTATCTCAGAAGTACTGACGACTTTAACTGGCAACAGCAAAAGATGGTGTTACCACTGTATCCAACCTTAATCTAATCTCTAAACTTCTGTAGTGTCGTTTTCGTGATGCATGAGGCATCCATCAGTGGTTGCTTCTAAGCAAAACCGCATTCCAAGGTTGTAGGCTTTTCAACAGACCAACTGAGATCCACGAACCCCGGAGACCATAACACAGGCCATAGATAACAGGTGGCTGTATCAGTGCAACTGTTCAAACGGTACATGATGCAAGTTTATCAAAGATATCAACTCTGTGCCTCAACTTGAAATTTACTGACTCTCCACATGTAGTAACTGCCTTAACTAAATGGAATAAGCAAAATCAAAACACAGCAAAACACAATCCTTTAATCTTCAACTCTAAGCACTGCTTGCTTACTGATTAACAAACTTCAACACCAATTTGCCAAGTACAGGCAGAACTCTTGTGAGGTATGAAGAAGGCACTACATTGAACGTCTAGATGCAAACAATTCACAGACACTGAAGAATCGAACAGACCTTGATGTAGTAAGTGATGAGAATTCGGCGAAGATCATAGACCTGCAGCATAGAAGCAGCGCTGTTATCCGAGATGCTGTATCCCTCGAGGATGTACTTGGTGACGACCACCTCCCAGGCCAACCAGCGCTGGCTGAAGGCAACGTTCAGCGACAGAAAATGAGGCAGGTGGCCCGGCTTACAGCAACAGAACCCTAACACAACAAACAACTCAACACTCAGCATAAACGATAACAAATCTGTGCTTCTGCCTCTCTAAAATAGCAACACCTACACTGATAAGACTCACAGAAATCATTTAAAGGTTCTTTCATGTGTTTTACTCCCAGCAAAAATCATTTAAGGTTATTGCGAGCAAAATTTTTAAACTACATAGTCTTCTTATTGCAGTCCTAGAGTATTCATTCAGCATATTGGACAGAATCTAATCTAAAGACTTCAGTAGCATCACTAACAACCCAATGATCTATAAAACAAGCAACCGCACCTTCATCTGTTTCTGCGTCTTCCGTTATTGCTTCAACTTCTCGCTGCTGACAGTAAGTACCTGAATGGAAAAAATTTTAAAACTCATAAGGATGGAACAGTGGTTAAGTGGCTCAAAGAAGAATAGCAGACTTGCATTCCAGACCCAGCCTCAGCAAACAGCATCAAAGTAGAAGTACAGACAATCCACAGCAAAGCTTAAAAAGCCACAAATGTGCCCGCTTCAATCTCCAGTAAGTCGACTCAGCAACACAACCAGATGAGATCCAAATTATTACAAAATTTTTATTGCATAGCTCTTCTTTCTAAATGTCACTAAGATTTCAAACACCATCACACAAAAACACCTGTATTTCTTGTTGGTAAATTGTCCAATACATTTCATTTTCACAACTGGCCTGGGTGACTTGACAAGCTCTGGTAGGTTGGTTGGAGCAATACAATAATGGTCCATTCATCTCATCTAATCTAAGGACTTCGACAAGGCATCAATCAATGTTTGCTTCAAGTTAAACCATAGTTAGAATCACTTTCCACTGAAGAGACCCAGTTAAAATCCAGTACGTTAGGAAACCAGACGTTGAGCTACGTATGGTGGGCAAACAAGTTGAAACAGACAAGTCTTCTGTACCAAGTATTTACACAAAAACCAGTAATCATTCAGCGCTGTCTTACTTCTGAACTAAGTTCCACTGAGATCAACTTACCTCTTTGTGGGGCTTACCTCTTTGTGACAGCCTATTCATCAGAACACTGGGCTTGTAACAAACCATGCAGGGACCTGGAGAAAGTCCTTCACACATATGCTTAGTCATTAGATAGTGGTGCTTAATAAATGCAGAAATAATAATTAATAATAATTACCTCTGAATTCAAGTCCTCGGAGCTGGAACGTGACAAATCCGTTGCCGAGTTCGATGATGTGGACGAGAGCATTAAGGTAGTCCGAAGCCATGATGAAGCAGTCGCCCTGGAGGGCATTACCCCACCGACCCATCTGCAGATCCCCACAAAGGCTGCGCTGCAACGATCGAGTCAGATGCTCGTAGAAGATCGAGTTCAGGTTGTTGTCATCCGATCCGGGGTTTCGATCGAGCTGAGACGACAGACGGGTGTTCGAATGGTCGACTCGTTTTGTGCTGTTTGCAGTCGAAAACAAACAACTCATCGATCATTAAAATATCTCAGAGATTTTGCGCTCTTCATCAGAAGTGTTCTCTGGACATCTCATCAGAGTTATATTTCAGCAATTAAGAGTTTGAAGTCCTGTGCCAAAATTGAAATTCACTCATATCCGCCAATCACGGATAGCATGATATTTTTGTGAGCCTTAAAAGACACCTTTTCATCAGAATTTTCGTCATGACTAGAGTGTATTCCATTCACCGATTTCTTTATCCCTACTGACAAGTAGGCAACAAATGTCTTAAATGAAAAATTAAGTCAACAATTTTATGTTGCTATTAAGAAAAATAATCATTGCCAATGAAAGCATTTCAGTTCAAAATAACAACAACAACAACAACAATAATAATAATAACGATAGCATCGTCATTATTCTTATAAGCTAAGGCAGAGAAATATCTTACTTGTAGTCTCGTTCCCAGAACTTCATAGGACGCACGTAGGATGTCAGAAAGATGGCACTGCCAAGAAGTGGATTAAGAGGAGCTGAGACAATGGCTGAAACAATTGCCTGAACAAAGAGCATCGCAGAATCTGAGGCACAACAATATTAAGGTCAAATCCAGTGCAAAAAATGTCCATTCAACTCAATTCCACAACTACTATTGATTCCAGAATAATCTCTAGACTTTCTAACATCAAAGAATCTAATCAAGTCTAATCTAAAGACTTCTACAGTGCAATTATAATAATGCCCAAGGCATCAGTCAATGGCTGCTTCAAGTCAAAAACACAATCCAATTTCATAATCCGTTAGGGAAGCCGGGTTGAATTCGAATAGGGGGTGGAATTCTGATAGGAAATTTCCTGTTCTATTGGTACACAAAAACATCATCACAATGCAACCCGTAGGTGGGTGGCACTGCATCCAGGGCGGCTAATGCATATAGGCTTTTGCCTCTGTGACATAGGGATTGAACCCAGGGTCCATCATGACATGGATGGAACAGTTGAGCTGGTACAGTGGATGTTGTTGAATGAGTGGAACGTTAGAAAATCTGCCAAAGGATACGAGGCACTGAGAACGGCTGTGCAAATGCGTGGAATGCAGAGCCCCATGTTATCTGCCACGGAGCAATGTACGTCAAGATGAATCGCAGCTTCAGCATCAATTCGTGGACCTGAAACAACCAACAGTTCTCAGTTTTAATGCCTACAAACCTTGAGTTAACCTACGAAACGAGAGATCCTACCAACAACAATCCTGCATTTCAAAAACAGAACAAGAATAAATCATTTTTACAACTGAATTACTCAAATGAAACTATTGAATGGTGTTATTAAAATTCATTTACAACAAATAGTTTATCAGATAACTAGAGGAGTCACGAATGCGTTCATAAGAGAGCGATTAATGCGAAGCAAAGGAGGACCTTGTGGAGGACGATGGAGAGGAAGAAGTAGTCGATGAGAAATGTTTCTGAGCAGCCGTGACAGTCGTATCGAAAGAAGAACATCGTGAAGATGATGTAGAGGAATTGGTGAGATGTGTTCGTAAAGGCACTGCGAAACATCTTCAGGCTGCACATGACGATCACCAACGCAGCAAAACTACAACAACGACCACGACTCCTCATAACGACCCCCCCAAACAAACATCACCAACCACCACACTCAACCTTATATAACATCATTTACATAATTTCTCAAGAAACCGCAGGACGCTGGAATGCTGCAGATTCCTGTGTTTTGACTCTCCAATTCCACAGTGCTCACTCATTCGTTCATTCGTTTCATCATCATCAGTTCCTGAGGCTAACTCCGAGGTAGCAATGGGTCAAAAATTCATTTTTTTGGTCTCGTGTTCATCAGGGTCTTGGCCAATCCAATCCTTCAGCAAATTTATACATGTCTCTTCAAAATATCTAACTCTAAAGCACTTCCTCTCTAGCTTAAGCAAAAGTCAACAATTCTCAAACATTGATATAAGGTGCATGGAGCATCTCTTGCAAGGAATTACTGTTTAGTAGTTTTTTGTTAACAGCCTCTAAATTAGCTCTCAGCAATTTTTCCTTAACTTACCCAATCTTACAAAAATCGGCATCGAGTTCAAACTAAATTCTAGAAAATTTCTTAGTCTGTCAACATCAAATTTTTTAATCAACTGCTGGTAATCACAGATTAATCTGACTCGCTTTTATTATTTTGGAACTTTTCATCATGACACTGAAAAAAGAACTTACAAGATGCTGACAAACTTTTGCTCTTCTACGATAGTTCGAGTCGAAGTTGTCAAGGCACAAAGAAAGACGGCAGGCAGGACAAAGTTGCGTTCGAAGAAGCGCAGCCAAACATACAGTATCTCAAACACCATCACTTTAGCCGGAACTGTAAGAAAGAAAACGTAAAATGTACTGTAAGAAAGAAAACGTAAAATGTAAACTAAACATTGTAATTGTAACAAAGAATTTTTATTTTTTTGTGCACAGCCATGTCCATGGTGTGTATTCATCTCCTTCTATCCTGTAAAGCAGACCAGAGAGTCGGCAAAATAGAATCACAAACACAGTCTAAATTTACGGTTTTTAGGTTCAAACTAATACTGGCTGGCACTTTCTAAACTATCTGCAATCATAAATTGCCATGACCTAAAGGACTGTTTCTATTTAGGTCACATCTTTTATCTGCTGTGCACATATTTGTAAAGAAGACCAGAGGGAGTAATTGCCTGTAAAACTTACTTCTGACTTCAAACTGTCCACGTTCATGACTCGCAAGTATTGGGTGTGAACAGCAGAGCCAAGGCATCTCTTTGCGCAGCTGTGGCAGAATGTAGTGAACGAGCAGACCCAGTACACCAGACAGGTACACCAAAACGTCAAACAGCGTCGGCTAAAAACGCAATAACAACATCATTTATTTAGTTAATGTTAAAAGTTACTGTTCCCGTTACCAACACTCTAGCAGAATTGGTTTTTCTAACCTAGAAATCAGGTTTAGCACTCGATACTTAAGTCTAGTCCTGAAATCACTGAAAAAAGAATCACTGAGATGCAACGTACCTGGAGAATAGGACTGCTGAAAGCTGTGCTCACGCTGACGGCAAATACAAGAATGGCTGACACGAGACAAACCACAAGATCGGATTTCAGACGTTCTCCCTGAAAGGCAACGAAAGCAAGAACTTGCACCATATGTTGTAATGGCAAAATGAAAATGTGCGGTGGTAGGCAGTTTGACGCCAGATATAGTTTCATAGCAGATGCAGAGATTTCCACATAGAACTGCTTGATTTATAGAATGAAGGCAAGATTATTATTCACAGCATACCCATGTGTGGGGCCCGGCAGCTGATTGGTTACAGCGTTTGACCTGTAACGTGAAAAGTATGGGTTTGAGCCTCCCCTGACACGACTACTGTGTAGGGACGTTGAGCAATTCCTTCACTCACAACTGCGCTTAATAAATGCAGAAATAAAAATAAATAACATCTGGTCTCTGGCTCCACAGGGATCTCAACTGATGATTTCCGTCTCTGGAATTCTATAAATCAAATCGAATCTGTAGCATCGTCATCATAATAATGCACAGGCTGCAATCAATGGCTGCTTCAAGTGAAACTCTATCCAAAAACCGTTGGAGACATCCAATACGTAAAAACTGAGCAAAACAAAACATCCAAACCTAACATAGAAAGAAAGTTAAGGCAGACAAATAATAGGCATTAAGCAAATTCTGGAGGACATAACTGGCCTCTCCAACAAACTTTGGATTACGATTTCGCCTGAAGAAACCATCGACTGATGCCTTGAAGTGACAAGAGCATTATAGAAGTTACTAGTTACTAGACAACAGGCATTGTCTCAGACATACCACAGACTTCCTGAGTTGCTTTGGAAGTGGATCAACCATCTCTCCATCTGCTTCAGCCGATCGATGCCTTGAAGGAATCGAACGCACTAGTAGTTGTCTGACAACATAACATTCACGTCCATTAATTAGCTCCTACCAATTCAATGTCTGACTACCGTGCCACATGACTAGATGAACATGAACAGATTTAATTTCCCCAATTAACCAGGATGAATTATTATTATTATTTTGCATTTATTACACGCATAAGGTCATTAAATCGGAATCTGAGGCATGAAGCAATTGTAAGCGAAGGACTTGCTCCAAGTCCCTACACAGTAACCGTCCAAGGGGAGGCCTGAACCTGTACTCTCTGCGTTAGAGACAAAGCAGGCATAAAGTTGGAAATCTGTGGCGTACAAGAGTTCAGTGAGTAAGTTAAAAGGAAAAAGAAGGCGGTAGCAATCAAAATGTAAAAAGGCAGATGGAAGCGACGTACAGAATGACTCCCGGATCGCTGGTGCTTCGACTGAGATGGTAGCTGACAGCAACAAGAACACCACAGTAGACGGAAAACAGAACGTGTTGCGTCGTATTCGGTTGCGTGATGGTCCCAAGAGGATCCTGTCCAGGTGCACAGTCAGAAAAAGTACGAAACTTAAATGAGTAAGAGCATCTGCAACAAACTACATCCAGCTCATTTTCTTAACAAATTAACAACAGGAATTGCATAAGCATCATTTGTACACAGACGTTCTTTTAGAACTCTAACATCAGTCAGGCTAACAAGAATTACTTCAGTGAAGTACCAAAATGTACTGCAGAAACCACCCAGATAATACATATCTAAGCATCCTAAAATATACTGAACTACAAAACCATGAGAACTAAGCAGCAAATGAATACTTGCCTTGGCCTCTGACCTATTGGATTCTTATCGAGAACAAAAGGTCATGTTTTGATTGTAGTTTTGATTGTAGTGGAATAAAAACACCAAGATAACACATGGGTGTTTTCTATACAACTCAGTGAAAATAATAAGTATACTGGCTACACACTGTCAGTGGGAAGATCAGACAGAAAGAAAGAGGAACGAACACCCACCCTTATATGCTAAAGCTAAGGAAATGAAGTCAATAGCACTTCAAGGGGGCACAGTAACCGAATGGTTATAGCGCTCAGCCTGTAATGCTGAAAGTACGGGTTTCCAGCCTCCTCCCCTGAGACGGTTACTGTGCAGAGACCTTGAGCCAGTCTGTCACAGCTGCTCTGTGCCATTAGTCCATGCTTAGTTATTACATAGAGACACTTAATGCAGAAAAATAATAAATACCAAAGATTAATACCCAGGGCTGCCTCTCAGGGGGCTAGCTTAGAGGACTGCTCTGCTCCTTACCCTCAGTTACTACTGACATCTCATGCATGACTTCATATAAAGGCAGAAGTTTTCTTTATCTACTTACTATGACAGTTCCTCCTCTAAGTGAGATCCATTTAAGTTATGCTTACCATCAGCAGCAGAGACGCAACGTCGTCAAAAATCAGAGAACCCTTAACAATCCCATTTGACGCATTACAATCTCACACCTCATAAACTGAATACCTTATTATCAGAATGCATTAAGACAGTGGAGCTTTTACCTTGATTCCTGCATAGCACAGACCATACAGAATTCCCACGGAAAGACAGCTGCGAACGAAACTTAACACAGCCGCCGTAAGACTCGTCGTAGCTAAGCAAACCAGACAAACAGCTCCCTGTTACCCTCACATCAGACCATACGAACTACTTCTGCCTCCAGTTAAAAACTTCTCTGTTTGCCCAGTCTGTGGTGAGAGCGCTTCTGCATAGGTATCTTTAAAAAGTGCTTAATATGTTAGGTACAACAGCATCACATTACAACTGAAAGAGGCATCTGCTAATTACCTAATCAAAGCCACTGGACAACAATAAATGCAAAGCATAAGAACTAGCCTTGCTCCTTCCCTCATTTTAGTTGAGGAAAGGTTGTTTTGCTCTATAATCAAAGCGTTCCTTTGAACACAAACAGCAAATGCAAACACATCTTGGAAAGGCCAGAAAATTACAGAACTGACCAAAAGCGATTGCAAAATCTACCGACTTTAGAGTGTTCTAGTTAAGCCACGATTGCAAACGACTCACCACTTCCTCCAAAGACGTGTATTTCAACCTGTTCTAGGAGGTACATGAGGAATGTATTGACCTGCGGCAGAAGACCCAAAGTGAAGACGAGAGGTAGGCACAAGAGAAAAACTGCCAACAAAAACAACGAAACCAGTTCAAACCAGTTGTACGCTTCAGCTGACACAATACAAAAAACACGTTTCTGATGAGATCTGATTAAATCTTGTCTCACCTGTTAAGACATAAGACTGCAAGAAGTCTCCAGATCTCTTCCAGTCTCTCAATGTTTGGGCCCTCCATGTGGAATGGCCTCCCTCTTATTCTACATGTCCTTCTGGCGAGGGTTGCTAGCTGCGCCTATCACCAACAGCTGAAAACTATTCTCTTTTGCTGCAGCTGGGTTGGGAGTGCCTCTGGGTATACAACTCAAGGGGGCGCTATATTAAACGCTCTGAATGAATGAATGAGATTATTCAGCTGCCTGTCTCAAACAGGTCTGTCAAGAGACCAAACAATCTGTGACTAACTGAGGTAGAACTGCACTGAATTACTTTTGACGAGGTCCCTGAAGAAGATCAAGATGTCTTGAATGGTGAATGGCACTCCGTAGAGCTGGAATGCTGTGCCCTGCCACATCAGACTGCCGTAGTGCAACGCCAGAACGAGAGACGCACACAGGCAGAAGTAGAACGGACGACTAAACACTATGATGCGATTATAGCCCTGTCACAGACAAAAACATGTAACACTGTAAAGCATTCTATCAGATTATTACTTATATAGACTCTTTAGGTGACCTCTCAAAGGTGCTTAAAAACATGGCTACCAGATGAATCTAGTAAAGCTCCCACGTCCCATGAGGAATGCGGGGGGGGGGGGGGCGCTCAGTTACTTTTCTTAGGCCCCTGAGCAGATGGATCTAGTTAATGATCAACACGATGCATAACCCATGAGCATGCCATCAAGACATCAAGACCTGGCCAAAACTATCGATACTCACAGGTCAAGGGTGAAGGAGCCATTAACACTGATGGGAACTGGGAGTAAATTCTGCCATATTAGCGCCATACTTGCTGATGGCAATCAATAAAGGTCATTAATGCATTGTGATACCATATCAAGTCTAAACTTAAGATTCATCTCTGGCAGCCTGCTTTCCCACCATTAGCCTGGCTTCTGGCCTATTGGAATTCAATCCAGCTTCTCCAACAGATTATGATTTTCCCTGGGATTTTCACTTGATGCAATCATCGACATAAGCCTTGGACACTATGATAATGGTGCTATAGAAGTCTTTAGATTAGATTAGTTTTGGTGAATAAAGATTTATATGAACTTCCCAGTTCAGTCAGAATAAGCAACATTCATCACTAGATGTCCAACAGCATTGTTTCTGTGAGCCTTGAGCAAATGCTCAATGGACAGCCACACAGCAACACTGACAGCCTTATGCCTAATGAGACAGTCCAGCTGAAGACAGTTGCAACAAAGTCAGCAGCTACGACAACATACTTACGTGCATAGGAGAAGCTGCATCTGGCTGAACGCTCTAGCAAGAACAACAACAAACAGAAACAGTTATCAGAAATAAATGCCAAGAACAAGCTACAGAAAATCCTCCTAAGATCTTATTATAAATCACTTGGTGCAACAGCAACAGAAGAGTCAAGGTTTCAACTTTGTCTTACAAAGAAAACAACTTTCCTTTAATACATGTATGTAGCCACTCACACTTTTCAGTAACAGTTTAAACTGTTCTGTTTTTTTAAGAGAGGATGAACTTGGAGCAACCCAGGGGGATATTTTGGAAAGGGCACTATAAAAATGCTCTAAACTAATGAATATGCAAATGAAAAATACAAAACATCCATAAAACACTCTGGATACAAGCTAGCAGAGGGAAACTGAAGCATCAGCAAAACATCGGAGTTAACCAGACACAGAAACGGCGTGGCGCCCATTCAAATAGGCAGCGGTGGTGAAGGATCTCACCTAATTAATTCATTGCAAAATGAGCATGGTCGATGCCATGCGGTCACTACAGAAAATCGTGTACATTTACACCAGGGTTAGGGTTCTCTAACTGAGAACTAAGAAAACAAGGAACAAACGCACAAGACTGAAAATCAAAAGATTGCAGTCTGCAATCAGAGTTAAATGACCAGTTGATACCTTCAGCAGAGAATACTGGCAGCTGGCCATGACAAAACACATCCAGAAGATCGCAAAATCCTGGAAGAATCCGTGAGCCAAGAGAAGACTGCCAAGGACGCTGATTCCAAGTGCCAGAATTACGGATGCCAGATTCTCCGGAACGGTATTTCTAAAACAAATAATCATACGATATTACATTAAACACAAACAGACAAAGCTCACATTTTCTGTCTTCAGTATGCATCGTTGCTTGCGAAGTTTGGGCATCTACCTCATGATAAGTTTTTCAAATTCTAACTTTTTCCTTGTGTATCGAGTTTCATCCTGAGTCAAAATCTAATTTTGTCTGGAGCTATGAGTCAAAAAACCAAGAATACTTACACCTTGACTCATAATGAAACTCCATGTACCAGGTAAAAGTTATATTTCGACTCAGAACTCCAGGGAAAGTTAGATTTGGACTCAGAATGAAACTGCAGTCACAAGAGAAAAACCGTAGCATGATACCTGTCGAGCATGGCCAGTAAATCCAGTCGGTCGATGTGGATTTTCACACAGAGCTTTGGCAGAATATGAAATTCATAGTAGTGCTTCGGCTTGTCCGCAACGCTCGTTGTATTCGACGCGGAGTCGTCGCTGTCCGACGACATCGAAGATGCGTTGCCCTGTCTCCCGTTCTCAAGGAACATGTCGATGTAGGTGTTGAGGCCGGTCGGAGACGACTGCCAGGTCGTGCTTGGCAGTTCGGGATGCGTGGTGCTGGTTGGTTCGACAGAAAGGGGGTGCCTGAGATGAGGCGGTCCATCGAAGACGAGGGTCGATTCCTCAGAACTGGAGTCTCTGAAAGCAGAAATTCATTAAGTGTATCTAGGTAAGTATGTATGTATCTGGCTATTTGTTTAGTTCTTTTTAAGAACCTCATAAAGGCTCTAAAACATGAATATGTAGCAGATCTAAAATGGCTGCATTTAAATGGGATAGAAATATCTCCAACAGAAGCCAAGTCGTGGGAACCAGCTTACTCACAGGCACTCAGTCAAAAACAAAGTCAAGAGACAGGAAAGGTTTGGGTTCAGGTCAAGATCCAAGAGTCAGGCTGGCAGACAGTCAGATGGCTAAGGTGGATGGTGTTTAGAATTGAATCGGAAAGTGAGATAAGGGGAAGAGGAAGAATTAGGACAGGATTTGTGGAATAGGAATGTTTTCATTTTTGAGTGAAAGATCAGTAGGTTCTGTTACCTTTTCAGTTTGCAGGCTTTTTCACTTGGCACCGGAACAAGGGATGTTGCAAGTCCACAGCTGTCTCCACGAAACGTATACATGAACCAATTACCTATGAAGCAACAACGATCATTATCCTTTCCAAACATGCAAAGTGGGAAGCCAAAGTCTCAGTTATCACTGGACTTACGCTACTGTGAGCATCAACTAGAGGCATGAAGTGTATCAAGTTACTTTTCTCAGCCTTGGCATATATAGCCCTGATTCATTTAATAAAGAACTTATTAATTTTCATTCAACCATTCATTAGTTTACTCACTCATTCAATCATTCATTTAAAGTATTTTTGCAGCAAACCTTCAAGACATGCAGCACATTTGCAGTGTCCTTTAAAGGAGCTTTATTAAGTGCCTTAATGAATACATCTGTACATACTTCTACTTCAAAGCACTTCAACCTAGCCTTGGCAAAAGACAGCAGCACACGCAACATCTCTCTCATTAATTTCATGTATAATCCAAGCGTTTTCTTCAGAATTCTGCTAACCGTATTCATCCTGGAAACAGTGAACGGCGCCTTCCGTCGTGTCGTCGTGAGACTTGGCGATGTGGAGGCTGGCAGCAGGCATCGAGTCGACCGAATCCAGAACGCTCTGAGGGATTGGACTCTCCAGCTTCAGCGAACTACACCATGAGGCACGGTTGCTATGGTGACAATGCTTCATACTGCAACATAGAAACACAGCCGAATTAATCAACCGTGACAAACAACATCAGTTAATCGGACCCATTAGTTCTTGTAAGCCTCCGTCTAAATGCAGAGACCTGCAGACGCTGGTTAATTGAAATGAGTCATTAAGGGAACTGATATGAAGATAATTTACTGAACACCAACACCTTTATGATTACTAACAAGTACACCATGTAGGCGTAAATTAGTGCTTTCGATCAAGCGCAAAGCTCACTTGAATCTCACCATTATGTCCTTCCTACACACACAACTTGAATCATTAACTCTAACCTAATCTGGAAACTCCAAGCACCTTCATCATCATAATGCACAAGACATAGATCAACGGTCACCTCCGAGTGTCTCAGCTGACTGACTTTCTGGTATTGACCCGGTTTTAGTGCACCATGGGTTGATGTCTTGTGCATTAGAAAACCAGGGTTATGGATGTTGCTAATTATCATCATCATCAGTTATTGTTGTTCTTAAGTAAAACCACATTTTGCTATCAAAATAAACAGGACAGAACCAGTTAAGACCCAAGAGGCCCTGAAGACCAGATGACAGGCTTTGGAGGATAAGAAAACCGAAAATGATGAGGTTTCAGCCTGATGAGGTTTCAGCCTAGACTGATGCCATTAATGACGATGATAATAATAATGATAATGATAATAATAATAATAATAATAATAATAAAAATAATAAATAGAGTGCTGTAGTAAGACTGAGGCTCAAAATGGATTCTGTACGACTTGTCACATAGAAGAATAAACGAACCTCCTGCCAGCAGCAGCAGCAGCAGCAGCTCCTTCCTCTGCGTCCGTTGTCCCTGAGCAGTAGGGCACCAACTGCCGTCGCTCAGGTAACAGAGCAAGCGACTCGTTCTGATTGGACTCAGATGACTCGCGACTGCTGCTCGCCTTCTGCTGCTCCACCTTGACCCCTGGTGACCCAGGCAGTTCGTTGGTAGTTCGACGGCGCAGACGAGACCGCATCTTCGGCAGGATGTCCTCAACGTCATTTATGCCTAAGTTATGCAAAATACTCAGACATTATTGTGTGCATGGACGTACATACACGTGTGCGTACGTATGCATGATGTATGTATATATGCTGAACATATGTATGTATGTACATGTATGTATGCATGTATGTAAGTAGGTAATGTATGTATGTGAGCATGCATGTATGTGTGTATGGACGATTATGTATGTCATCGTACGTATGTGCATTTGTACTTTGACTATCATCGAACTTAATCTGTGTTCATTGGCAAACCTAATTAATCGGTCTGTGGTCCAGAGTGGGTCTCTCTCTTGTATACTGTCTACACTGGTCAGCCGTACACTATCTGTACAATGTGACATGTTGTCTTGGGAAGAACAAAAGAGCTGATGATACTGATGATGACACAGTGCCTTTTAAGAATCTCTCGAAGGTGTTAACATGTTAAACACCAACCACAGTCCAATATCAAATACCTCTGTAACATTTGAATGCAGTGTAACCTCATAACAATAATATTTTGTTAAAGGGTGCATGAACAGATCATCCTGGTTGACCTACTTATAGCACTCAGTTCTGCCTTGAGATTCTCCAGTTCTTCTTTGTAATCCTGGTAGTTCGATCTTTCAAGAATCTTGCGCATCTTGTAGTGAAGAACCATAATGGCGTTTAAACTCTCGGCAGAAATCTGTCGGCTGCTAGCCACGGCTACAGCCGCAACAACAAACCAAAGCTCACAGGTTAGAAAATTCTGTCATTATATTCACATGTGGAAATCTGGCAAAAACTACTTTAAAACCATGACAGGTTTGTGCAATTCAAAAAGAATACTTGGCCAGTGCATCACAGGTCATGCTGCATACTTTATGCTCAACTACACAGAAAAATGACCTAACAATAGAAATACAAATTCACTATCAATTGGTACGTTCTGTGGTCAGCATGACTATGTTTCTCTACGCAATTTCTCTACCTTGCGTTGCCGGCCTGCGTTTTGGAATGGCACCACGACTTCGCTGAAGTTCCAGGTGTTTCTTTTCCTCCTCCGTCATCTCGACATCGGCCAACTCTGGTTTGACGTCAAGCTGACACTCAGACGATGCGAGGCATGACGGCTCGACTGCCGAGGCGGACATCTGCGACAGAGCCGGAAGCGGTTCCTGGGCGCTGGCGACGCCGACAGCCGACTTGGACTTGGAACCTTTCCTCAGATGCTTTAATCGCAGACGATTGTTGTCGTGTCTATGGCAATGGTTGTCATGGCAATGGTGAGCACTTAGAAAGATGTCATCATCATTTGTTAGTGTGCTTGATGAGTCGGTGAAGTCAACATCAGAGCAGCTGTCACCTGGAAAGCAGCATCACCAGGGTCAAAGATGTCACCACAGAAGTCAAGCATCCAGTTACTGAAGGATCCTTCAGCAACATCAGAAATCAGTCAATATCACCACAACAACTTAGCCAGCAAGATAGTTAGTTATCTTGAATCTTTATATAGCACCTTTAAATACCTCACAGAAACACTACCTAAAAAAGTAGAGCTCCTATGTCCCATGAGGAATGCAAAAGAGGCTCTCATTTCCTTTCCTTAGGACCCTGAGCCAGCAATGGACAAATCCCAAGGTCCTAGACATGGGGCCAGCGCATCACAGGACTTGCAGTCTACTTCCCAGCTAATGCTGGTAACAAATAATTCTGTTTGGTGACAGAGGCATGGTGTGCTCAAGCAACTTACCCAGGGTCGTTACACGAAGTTGAACCCACAACCTCATGATCAATCTAAGGTCAACATCGTTAAGAACAAAAGGTTCATCAGTAAGCAGAGTGCTCAGAAAACTAGAAGAGTCTTCACTGGCCGGGTCCAGCACACAGCGGTCATCATTTGTAACGTGGGAGCAAGTGCCATCTTTTATCACCTTAATAACTGACATACTGGATCTCAACAAGACAAACAGTGGATCCTGCATCTGTAACAGAAGTCTAATGATAATATAATGCAACTACAGTAGTTCTTAGATTATGTAAGAATAAATGAATATCAGCCCTATGTTCCTGCTCTGTTGCTGGGCCCACCACATGGAACACTTTCCCTGACCACGTGAAGAATGCACCACCTATGGACACGTTCAAATCATGACTCACAAAACTGTCATATGACTGCCACTGATTTCTTAAACTCATCTACAGCACCCTTTTATCGGCCTTGGCTGGCTATGGCGCTAAATAAATCGACTTATTATTATTATTATTATCTACCGTAGCCATGCAATGGCTTCTGTGGCTCTCAATCTAAACAATTAAGATTTAGACCAGCATTCTAGGAATGATCTCAAGGCTGTGAAAAATATGGCACAAACCTGAAGTCTGTGAATCGCTGTCAGTACTGAAAAGCCACTGAAGTCCAACAAGACTCGACTGCTGAGACTCCGCTCCACCCTGATTGCGCAGCTTAGGAGCCGAAGACTTGGCATAAAATTCACTCTTCAACCGAGCACTTGCATCGTTACTGCCAAGCTCCTTCAGTACAGTCTTCAACGACAGACAGTTCGTCTTATCACAGGCTTTGGCAGCCGATTCGCCTGCCGCGGTCAGCGTATGACTCGACTCAGACTTCTCCTCCATGTTAAAGTCCAAAGTTTTGTCTCCGATTTCGACGTAGCTCGCATCCGCAGAAGAGTCCGAGTCTGAGATCAAATTTGCAGGTGTTTTGGCGTCGATGGGTGGCACTGGACCACCCTGCACAGCTTCGGGCGTATGGCTTACTAAACCGGTGGGAATTTTTGGCTCCATGTGGACGATAGCCATCTCGCAAAGCGTCCGATCTGGCTGCAACTTTCGCTGCCACCGTTCTTTGTAGGTCTCGAGCGAATCTCGGCTGTAGTTAAACGTCCGGCTTCGCAGGTCGGCTGTCTTTGTCCGACCAGCGTCCTCGGATTTCCTGGCCGGCTTTGGCGGCTTTGCAACGGTCGGCATCATCTCCGACTCAGGACTCGTCTCCTTGTAGGAACTCAGCGACGAGATGTCTGGATCCGGTTTCCAAGACGGCGACGACGTCCGAAAACGCGATCCAGGTTTGAACGTTTCTAGTGGAATGTCCTCGAGGTCCGGCTTCGCTCGACCATGAACCTCAGACATCAGGCACCGGTGAACCGCAGCCGCAACCTCGTCCGAAACCATCTGCGGCTCGCGCGGATCAGACGATTCGCAGGACGCGTGCGCCCCGGACCATGTATCGGTGGTACTTCGAACTCGGCGTACGGCAAGCCGGCGGCGATGAGTTCTGCCTTTCTGGGCAGGCGACGACACGTTCGGCAGTTGGCTACTCGAACTCGGGGATCCCGGTTTAAGGGTCAGTTCGACAGGTACGCTGGCGCGCTGGCCGTTGAGACGTCGAGAGTGACCTTTATGCGGGGAACGCAAGACGCTTCGGTTGGTGGTTATGACGTCGGAGGAGCGGTGAGTCTTGGGCACGTGCAGGTTCAACTGCTCCTTCGTTCGGGTTGAATGTCGGCTGAGAGCCGCTTCAGAACTGCTTGCCTTCCACTCGCCTGCATCTGCAAAACGACCTAAACAGTTAACTATATAGAACAACGAGAAGCAAGAATCTACTGTTTATTCACATTAGCGTGAACTGTTACTAAATATAACAACCAGCAGAAACGACAAGCAGGCAAAAATATGAGCAGAAATAAACCAAACTGATGAAGTAAAAGAAAGAAAAACACCTCCAACAAATTTAAATCTGCTGAAAATTAACGAAGATATGCAGAAGCGCCTGACAACGTGGAACTAAATTTTCAATTCACGTGAAAGACCTTCACTGCTTCTCAAAACCCACTGAATTATTCCGACCTCCGCAAAACTTCATCTTGGCCCCGGAAGAGCATCTTATTCATGCCTCAGATTCAGAGTTACCGACTGCAAACGTGGCAAGTGCTTTAAATAAGTAAATAAATCCCTCCCTGTGTTGGACTCTTTCAACTCGTTTACCCACTGCAGCCTGACTTCTGGTTTCTCTGACATATTGGAATTCGACCTGGCTTTTCCAACAGATTATGATTTTGGATTGCGATTTTGATTCGAAGCGACCATCGACTGGTGCCTTGTGCCTTGGGCATTGTGATAACGGCACCTTAGAAGTCATTAGATTAGATTAGACCTGCCTTTTGAAACGGTTATCCACTGCACATAATTGCTGTCTATTTCCAGTGTGTTTACGGCTCATTATGTCTCCTTCTCCCCGACTTTAGTCTGAACTCTGTAATGGGGCAGGAGGACTGTCAAATCTGTATTGCATTTGACTTTGTTCAGCAAACATTTTCAACCTACCTTAACATGCACTTGGTGAGATCTGTCAGGTAGTCACACATGCAGCACTTTTGTGAAGTACTTAAAAGGCTCTATATAAAGTGCCCAGATACACAAATAAATACACAAATCTAAAAATAACATGTGAATTGAGAATATACACAATTCGACCAGCATATTATTTTCTGTCATGTGGCAATGCAAAGAACCAGGAGTTGAACCCAAAGCCGTAAGTTAGTGTCACATGAATAACCAACGTTCTTACCATCGTGGCTCTTTTTCCTGTGCAGCGAAGACTCGGCATTCTCTTTGCTCGGCTTAATGCAGTCGAGAGATTCAGTCGGAGTGAGCGCAACCCTTCGTCCGCTCCCACTGCTCTCCGACACTGACACACGCGAGCTGCACAGAACTGGCGGCGTCATGCTGACGCCCGTCCAGTGTCCGCTGGCACTGGCGATTGTCGTCATCTCAATGCCATCAGCCGTCTCCCTACAACAGAAGATACGCAGTAACAAGTAAAGTATCCCATATCCCACAAGTGAGACGCAGGGGAGGCGCTCATTTCATTTTCTTTACGCCCTTGAGCCAGCAATGGCTGAATCCCAAGTAACCAATTAACATTGGAAGGGAAAGTACTAAAGTATATTCAGTAACCAAGTAACATTGGTCGCTTTGGACTACAGCCCAGAACACATTAGCTAATTGTGGGACACAGTATCCGACTGGTTAGAGCGCTCGGGTTGTAACGCAGACAGTATGGGTTCGAGCCTCACCTGAGATGGTTACTGTGTAGGGACCTTGAGCAAGTCCTTCACTCACAATTGCCCAGCACCATTGACTGATGCTTAGTCATTAGTTAGTGATGCTTAATAAACACAGATATAAAAACACCTACCCCTGTGGATGGCTGCCGTTATCGGCTCCAGTTTCGCTTGTCTTGCTATGGTTTTCGTTTGAGCAGTCTTCATGCTCGCTCTGAACACTCGATTCCTGCTCGACAAGGACACCCGTGTCGTACATGAGATGCAGGCGATAGTTGATGAATTTTATCACAGCAAAAACGAGAACTATCACAATGCAGTAGACGCCCCAAACCAGCGGCTCAAACGGCAAAGTCTAGAAGAGAAGAACAAAATTCAAGACATTAATTTGTTATGAGAAAGAAGAAAGCAGTCGTTTAAGTCAACCCCAAAAATTAGCCAATGGGTACAAAGCATAAGCAACATTCTTTGTCTTAGCCTTCTGTAAATGAAGGCGGACTGCCAGTCATTTCCCTCACCTCTTGATCTTCCCACCAACAGAGTACTCATCTTACAGTTTGGTAGAGATGTATCTGACTAAATGGAACAAATAATCTCACGAGAATGTTTCAATTTTTACACAAATGGCATACAAATTCATTCATTCAGAGCATTTATACAGTGCCCATTTAAGACGTCTACTCAGAGGTGTTCCCACGCTGCCCCATCAAAACAGAACAGTTTCAGTGGGTTGATAAAAGGCAAGTATAGCGTCCCTGGCCATATGGAAAAGATACAGAGATAGGCTATTCAATGTAGATGGTCAAAAACTGAATGTATTTTGCTCAACAACCAATATCAATCTCACATGATGCATCAGACTTTGAACCTCTGATGCTGTGCCAACGGGAAAAGCATATTTGCAATCTTCAATTATGCTAACTAGTTAGGCAACATGTGTGTAAATTAAAAAATACATGGCTAGAGGCTCAAAATGGTCATGGTATAACTGTTATTAAACCACTGCAACAGTAATCTAGAGCTTCTGACTTTTCTGGCCGTTTTATTTGGCAATCCCTCTTCCAAATGTGGAAGATAACTTTTCTAATATAAACTTGAAAGATCAGTTCAACAACTCTCCTGATCTTGGTAAAGGTCCAAATACGTCGTTCTGGACCGGGAACTCTCCTTGACCGATCATGTTAACAGTGTCTCCCGCTCATGCTTTTACCACCTTCATCAGCTTCGTACCATCCGCCGCTCCTTCTCCTTTCATGCCGTTACTACTCTAATTCATGCCATTATCTGCACCAGGGTGGACTTTGGTAACGCTATCTTTGTTGGACTCTCACTTGCCAATATTTCCAAGCTTCAATCTGTTCTCAATGCTTCTGCCCGTCTTATTGGAGGCGTCCCCAGGTATGGCCATATAACTTCCTTTATACGGGACACTCTACACTGGCTTCCCATTCAGCAGTGTATCCAGTTCAAGATCCTAACGCTTATGCGTAATTGTCTCGTTGGCTCTGCTCCATCATATCTTAGGGACTTCTGCATTTCGGTCTCCTTGGTTCCAGGCCGTAGCACTCTCCGGTCGGCCTCCCTTGGACTTCTGACTGTCCCTCGTATGCGCACTGCTACAGCGCAGTCTAGAAGCTTTGCCTATGTTGGACCCAATAGCTGGAATCGCCTTTCCCGAGAGATCCGGCTAGTATTCCTCAGTTTGTCTCTTCCGCAGTTTCGCAAGCGCCTGAAGTCTGTATTATTTGCCAGTGGTCTCACTGGTTCGGGTCGGGAGCGCTTCTGATGAATCTATTCTTGAAGTGGCGCTTTATAAATGTCAGATTACAATTACAATTACAATCCCGAGACACTTGCGCTTTCAGTAAATAGTAACCATGAGTAACTATGCACACCCCATCACGATTATCATCAATGTGACCATCGCTCAACACACGCCGTGGGCTTCAGCCATGCTCTCTAAATTGTGACAGTCCTCCATCATACGTTATCTAAAGCAAACAACTATTTAAATACATCTGATTGCTTACCAAGTAGAGTGTCAACGGTAGGCAAAGAAGGAAGAGCCATAAATACAGATGAAAAGTATTACTGAAGATATTCTGGTGCGCATCAAAGAACCATCCACCGGTCGCCGAGGCCCAGATGCCCTGCTGTAGTATGACAAGGACGTGGGCGCCCATGGTCTCTCGCCTAATCTGACGACTCCTAGAATGTTAAACTAATCCTAATACTCTAATACAACTTTACTTTTAATTTCTTCTCGTCGTCAGCCATATTTACTTCTCCGCAGACTCAACTCTCGCGAGATCTCGAGCCGAAAAAACACGAGACGACCACAGACTGATATACATTTGACTTCTTTCTAGGAACGTAATGTGTAATGCATTCAAATTGTGGAATTTCTCAGCGCCAAAGAGATCAGCTTATTCACCGGCGCCTAGTCAGAACAAATGCGCAGAAGCCATGTTGTTTCGTAATCCCGAGGTTGTTTGGTCGATTTCAGTGTCACTGTCGAAATCCAGAAAGGTCAGACGCCAAGATCGCCAATGATATGGTGCATAGGGAGAAAATATTATGGTTTAGTAGCCTATGCAAAGGGAATGTAAAATGAACTTTTTATGTGACAAATTCTGAAGCTATGTACTGCCAGTCTGACTCTCGGATCTTTGATCTGGAACATAACCTTTCCTGACAATCGATTTTGTTTGGACTGAGCGCCTGTGGATATGCTGGTTCCCACGACTTAGCTTTTGTTGTGCGCTGTAGAAATCTCGTGTTTGCGATTACGGTTACGATAGGTCAATAAGAACTCAATATATAACATCATCGCCAGCAGAGGCGTCGATCCGTAGTAAACATTGGAGGGGCCCGGGCCTAAAGTGGGGGTCTGGGCGCAAAGCCCCTGTCTGGTTCCAGAGGCAAAGCCCTTAGTATGGGAGTCAAGAATAGGCCTCATACAGGAAGAATGAGAACTTTATCAGTACATAGCTGCCTTTTACTGATTTTACAGGTAAAATATTGCTGGCCAACCAATGGCCGAGCTCTCATGCTCAAAATATTGCCTGAGCCCGGGTTCCGGGGGCACCCATATGATTGACGCCTCTGGGAACATTGGTGTCAATGTAAATCTGTGAAGTAGCACCGCAAGAAAAAAATTTGCATCAGAAAGACCAGCGTAACTGCTTCCCAAATAGAGGTGTCGAACTATAGGCCACATTTAGTGAACACATTTTTCCTTTCTACCTCTAATAAAATTACTTATTTAATTCTAGATCCCAAATTTTTCGTTAATAAAGACTGGATTGGACCCATATAGATTCCTTGGATTGGACCTAAAGACAATTCTTTGAGCATAGACAAAAGTAAAACCATAATTCTTTTCAAAAATGTTTTTGCAAGATGGCAGCACAGGTTCATTAATGTCAGTTATATTCGCTAGGTGACAGCACGGTTTTGAAAAAGACCATTAGATCAAATCGCGCGCTGGTTACACGAATCCTATGCACGTGTTGACCACTCCTTCACATTCCATCGGACTGTACGTTTGGCTGTCCCTGTGCTTGTCTGTCGGCCTGTCTGTGTTTAGGGCGGATTAGACAGCTGGAAAGTGTGCTGCCTGCAGATACGAGAAGGATTGTTGACGTTATTACTACATTTCGGACGCTTGATTTCTTTGTTTGCATATAATTAGTCATGTATGTTATTTTCTGCCCATCCCGCTGAGCACCTGCTTTTAAAGGTTTCGCTGTGAGTGTGGCGTTGCCAGATCCATACGTAATACACCTTGCCGCCCTTTCTCGGATCTGGCTGGTCACCGATCCCTTATTAAATGGGAAAAGCCTGAACAGCGCCCTTTTCTTCGGCCTCAGCTGTGCTACGGCGCTATATAAATTTTATTATTATTATTATTGTTTGTTATTGTTCTTGTTATTATTATTATTATTATTATTATTATTATTATTATTATTATTATTATTATTATTATTATTATTATTATTATTATTATTATTATTACTATTATTATTAAGTGGGGAAGACTTAAGGGGAGGAACAAAATGTTGGAGGAAATGAATCTTCGGTGAGAAATATAGAAAAAAACTGATGTGGAGGGAAGAATGTTTGCACACACGTGCCACACCACTCTGGAATAAACTCCCCCCAGAAATGCCACAGTTTTCTGACCCATCATACAAACTCATCGATGCTCCACCGCTTGCAATTTCTGCTTCGGCCTTTCATTGAAAGCTCAAAACATTCCTCTTTCACAGATAGTACCCTGACACCCGTTCTTCCTCATCTCTCTCTCCTCTTCAACCCCAAACACCACCAACCGTAGCTGCCACCCTGTCTCTCCATCTGACTTTTGGATCTTGACTTGGAACTGAACCCTTTTGCCTATCGATTTTGTTTTGACTGAGCGCCTGTGAATAAGCTGGTACTCGCGGCGCGGCTTTCGTTGGGCGCTGTAGAAATCTCAGAATTACGATTACCATTACAACTTTGTCACCATGCAGTCAAATTTGATAACGATTCATGCTGGAAAGTAAATGGGCCCGTGTCTAAGACCTTGGGATTCATCCATTGCCGGCTCAAGGATCAACGGAGCTGGAATGAATGTGTCCCCTACGTCCTAATGTTGGACATGGTAGCCTTATTGCAGTAGCTTCCAGTGTTTAACATCTTATGGCTGCCAGGGTCGTTGACGTCGACCTTTACCTTACTTTACCATTAAAGTCATGCGTTTACACAAAATATGCGTGGGGAGATCAGCTAACTTACTTAAAAATAGAGGTGTCGGCGTGTATCCGACATGAAATGAACAAGTTTGTTCTTTACCAAGTCTTAAAGTGAAGAATGACAACTTTTGTCAGTCCAGAGCTGCATTGTACCGATTTTACAGCTAAAATATTGCCGGGGCCCAAGCAATGGCCGGGCTCCCAGGCTCAAAATATTGCCGGGGCCCGGGCCCCAGGGGCACCCATAGGATCGACGCCACTGATCGCCAGCATGCCCAAATGGGACCAATATTCCCATATTGAACTTTATCGGACCCATACGGCAGCGGCTGATTTAGCTCAAGGCGAGTGTGGGGAGGCTGTTCGCCCCCTCTCGCCCCACTCTTTATGTCGGCGCCCCTCATACCTGAACCGAGCATAGTGGACTGCCAGAATGAGGCATCCCTCCAGAAATGCCCTGCTACTGCCATATGAGCCCTACCAGCAGTTTCAGCTCATGATGGCTGGGATTCAGTTAAGTAGAAAGGACCTACATGACTTATATTGATCTCAAAACCTGGTTCTTGGGAATTGGATTGAAATTTACCTAGTGTGTGTGTGTGTGTGTGTGTGTGTGTGTGTGTGTGTGTGTATGTATGTGTGTGTGAACCGAATAATAAGCTGGTCTCCTCACGCAACATGACAGCTTCTTTCATATGGTGCTGAGAACTTTTGGCGATTTACAAAACTTTATCAATCAGCGTTTAGGGAGCTTAAATTAATTCCGTGGAAGACTAAACCTGCCTGAAATGTAAGACTATGACGGAAAGATGATGTGCAGGTTAAACGAGAGGGAGAAAAAAAGAGCAGACAGACAGATAGACACAGACAGAAAGGCACACACAGACACATACACACAGACTGAATGTACCCTATAACAGCTTTTTCCATTCCTGTCCACGTTTATAGAAAGGACACATGCACTCGGTGAACTCGATAAAAGAAAGCCAGCCTTCGTTTTCATTCGTATTATTCTCTCTTGCAGGTATAAAGGACAGCAGAGCAACTTCATTGAAAGCCTCTAATCTGAAATGCACCGTTAATCTAAGAGGCAGAGCGTCGTGCGGTTGAACGCAGTACAGATCATAGTTCTATCTCCAGTTAACCAGTTGACAGAACGCGGTTTGAAACGAATGAACCAAACAAAAGTATTTCGACCAAACCTACAGAATCTAAACAGTTTTTTAAATATAATTGCTCCAGTTATTAATAACAGCACAAAATGTTGTCAACTAGACAATATGTTGTCGTCTGCTGTCAACTACAAGAACAAACCATGCAAACAGATGTCGCCAGCAGCTCGTCTCGGTCAGAAGACCAACCATCGGCCGTTACATTCACTTAACGAGATTTATATAGCGCATTTTGTGGCTTTAAAAGAACGCTATATAAATCTCTAGATACAAGCATTTTGTATATATTTGTATGAACCTCAATTGTAACGTACAAACACATGCACTTCATAAAAACATGCTGTAACTGTAAACTTGAGATTTCTACAGCGCCCAATGAAAGTCAAGTCACGGGGAATTGCTAATTCACAGGCATTCAGTTAAACAAATTCGATAGGTTAGGTGAGATTTGGTTCCGGGTCAAGATCCTCGGGTCAGGCAGGCGGACAGTCAAACGCCTAGTGTGGATGGTATTAAGAAATGATGTGGGAAGGTAGATAAATCACGATAGGATTTTTGTTTTCAGTTTTCACTGAACGACCTGCTCAGAGACCGCAAAGGGTGAAGTGTGGTAAGTTCGTAGGATGATCAGACAGTTGTCATAATTCTACGGGTGTTTATTCCAGAGGGCTGGAGCAGCTACGGTTACGGCTACGGAGCGACGCTTCATGCATACAAAGACCAAACTATTAAACTAGTCACAGCTATTTCACAGTAGAACGCAAATTGATTTTGCCCAGATTCACAGTTCTTTAACCCCTGGGATACGATGAAAAAACCGTTGTCTCACATGCAAGCAAGGTATACGTGATCATAACAATTAATATCAAACGTAAACACACTAAGATCTCGGCATCACAGCAGCATGCAGGCTGCGACAGATCCTGTGACTCTAATTGTAAGGGCCTGTCAGCGACAAAAGTATCTACAGAACTGTCTAGTACCTGAACAAAAGCAACTAGCTAGAGTACTGTACAGTTTAGAGAGACACAGGACTACAGCGTTGAAGCCAGTGTCAGAGAAGCAGCACAGAATTAAAACTGTCAAAAAGATCGAGTGTAATATTCAGACATAAGTAACACAACGAATAATGAATCGACAACTAGTCAGACACATTGTCATGCTAATGGCCAGGATGGATTCTACCCAAACTGAAGATAGTAGAAGTCAAAGAATCCAAATTCAGGAACTGTCTGTCATCTGTGCAAAACCATGATCACATACGTCAACTTCAGGAGAAAACTCCATCACTTCATCGAGCTTCATACTTTTCCATATAACAAGCAGTTTCCAAAGTGACCAAAGCAGCTAAAATATGCTGTCAGTTTTAAGTCATTTGTCATAGCTGATTAACTTAAACTTCTTCAGCAAAGTAAATGTAAATGTCTTTCTATAGCAACTGTATGGCCTCGACCCTGCTCATTTTGCAATGAACTGATCAGGCGAGATCCCTTACCACTGCTGCCCGTTTGAATGGGTGCCACGCCAGTCAATGTCCCCAAGTAGCATTGCTCTAGACAGCCAAATAACTTGAACTTCTTGAGACAGAGTTTGTAGAATTAATATTGCTCTAAACACCATGTCATGTGACGTATCACGCACTTGGTTGACAGATAACAGTTCAAAGAAAAACATATCACGGAACAGAACAGCAGCAGACAGATACTGCACAACAATTCTATCTGACGCAAGATTCTTGCACAAACTAAGGCACAAATTTCTGCTATTTTTCTCTCAAACGAATCGAGTGACTGTGTATCGAAGGGGTTAAAGCACAAATGTCAGAGTTCAGAAAGGAAAATCAAAAACTGCAGCACGATAGGAGACAGGCGTCTGAACTGTTGATCAGCTCCTCGATCTCAAACGATCTGTCTTGTCGATCAACTTATAGATCGCTCTCTCCATACAGAGCGGCAGAGAAGGACCTGTAGTCGAGAGCTCCTGGCACCGCGTCTCGGCCGACGTATGGTGCCATCCTGCGGATGCAGTACTCTGCCTGGTCCGGAGGCAGTTCACGCCTTAAGATGTCAGCAGTGATGTAGTTCTGAAAGAAGAAGAAGACTTACTAGAAATTCTAACTAAGACTGAATAAATCAGCCAACTGGCTGATTATGTTAGGAAGGAAACGAAACAATTACCAAAGGAATCCCATCATCATAACCAAAGTTCAAGACATGAATCAGTACATGGTGTGTCAGTAATATTCTCAGTGTATTGCCTAGCTGGATGTTTACCAAACTATTCTGATACAGCTGGTAAAATTACTCGTTTTTCACCCAAGTTCCCTAAAACAATGTTACAATGTTGCTATGAGGTCAGACTCTATTTTCTTAAGATCCTGATTAGCTGCTGTGGCTGACCTGGTCTCCAGCAAGCACTCTGAAGGACTGCATCACTTGTTCTGCGGTGTCGTTGTCCGTAGCTTCGCGGGTCATGAAGTCCAAGAACGCCTCAAAGGTAACAAAGCCAAAGTTGTTGGGATCAACGACAGACATTATCCTCTGGAAGTCAGCTTCGCCCTGAAAATAACAACATCAGCTTCGTGCAAAAGCAAACACAGTGAACTTGCTCTCAACCACAGAGTTGCACTGAGATGATGAAGTTAGGCAATTAATGCCAGTCGTTTCTAGTCAACTAAACACTGTTTCTGCAGTAACTGAATAATCGTAAGTTGGTCCCTGCTCTTATTCACAAAGACTATTCACAAATATGGTTCTTGGATCTGTCATTCATTCATTCATCCACTCATTCCTTTTTTCATCTGTTCATTTGTTCAGTCATTCAATTGTTCAGAGAAACAAATGTTCTACCCAATGTCCTTTTAACACTGACTAACACAAAAACGGTGAGCAGAGGGCACAGGCAAACAGAACAGACTTCTGGCAACTATTCAGGAGGCCAAAAGTGTTCACACTTTCAAAAAAAACAATACAAGATCATTCATACAAGGGGGCCTTAACTGTCGTGGCATCCATTCAAACAGGCAGCGGTGGTGAAGGATTGAAAAATGAGCAGGGTCCAGGCCATACAGTCACTATAGAAAATCTGTTTATAGCTTGTACATTACACTTACATCTCTTCTCTAGCTCTAAGCACACTCCTAACTCCTAGTGCCCACAACTGACATTTAATTCCTCTAGAAATAGCTCACTACTTACGGCACTATATAAATGGTCGTCGCTTGGTTACACACCTTAATTCTGAGGACTGATATAACGCCGCTAAGTGGCATACCTGTCTGTCGTCCTTGAGGTTGTATCCGAGAGAGATGAGACATGATTTGAAGTCTTTTGGCTCCAGTCGTCTTGTGCGAGACTTGTCAAAGTGAAAGAACGACCGGCGGAATTCCTCCAGCTGCTGGTTCGTTATTCCCTTTGAGTCGCGGGTCAGGATCTAAAAAACAGTCATCAATGCTTCATGTTAATCGTGACCACTTGTGTATAAGTTATGTGGGGGGTGTGCGATAGTCTAGTGATTGGCATGTTGGACTGTCAGCTGAGAGGTAAGAGGTTCAAATTCCCATCAGGGAGGAAATTTGTTTTGAGATTTCAGCTCTACCTGTGTCCCCATCTAACTCAGCTATAATGAGTGCATCAACTGTACACTTCAGTGGGAAGCGGCAAGGGATAAGAATCGCAACCTGACCTCATATGCTGAAGCTAAGAAATGAAAACGCTAAAACTTCATACTCACGGCTGCCTTTTGGAGGGGGCGGGGGTGGGGGGCTAGCTTAAGGAACTGCTCTTCTTCTTCTTCTCTTCCTCCCCCCTCCTTATTTTTATTCTTCCTCCTTCTCCCCCTCCTTCTCGTCATATTCCCTCTCTGCTTCCTTCTTCAAGATTAATAGATAACCACATGTGTAGCACTTCTGTCAGGGACTTAAAGGCGTTACATTAAGTGTTCAGATACAGGAAAACAAAACAATTCTTCAGTTGTGGATTTCTACCACATAATCTGCGGTCAGATTCTGATTCAGCTGGCAATATGACAACTTCCTATTCAATCAAGCAACTTAAAAGAGATTATGATCTTTCTAGAATGCTTTCCTTTCAGACAAATCCCTTCAACCAGACAACTTCACCTAAGTGAAAAAACCAACCCTAACCCTAATCTCTAAACATGCATACATACGTACATACATAAAGTTACCTTACCTCATACGGCTTTACCTTTTCAGTGTGCCATAGAAGCTACCTTACCTACCCTAGACGAAAAAGTTGATTAAAGTGGTTGCTACAGTTAAAACAAAACCACATCACTGCCTCTGATTTCTCTTTCATCCATTTCAACTAATACATTAGGGCTAAAAAAGTTCATAGATTGGCTGATAACCACATGGCCTGTTTTCCTCATCTATTGCCTCTTCTTCTGCACAACTTGCCTGGTTTTCAACTTCGTTGATGCTCCTGGCAGCAGACGTCAGAAGCTGTTCCCAGCCAACACGCAGAGTCTGTATCAGCAAAACAAATGTGGCAATTTTGACCAATTTAAATGAAAAACCTTAACACAGGTGAACTTCGAGTATGCCATTCAGTCACTGAAACGCATCAATCGGCCTTTTAATCCATCATCATCATCATCATCATCATCATCATCATCATCATCATCCTTCTCAGAAGTTAATCACCATCATAAGAAATAATCTCTTGTCAAAAATGGCAAACGGTCCTAAAGTAAAGGTACATGTCATTTTTTCAAAACCCTTCATTTTCATGTTTTATTTTGAAAATCCCTTATTTATTTCATACGTCAGTGGGCCTCTGAGCATGAGGCTAGCACAGTCTGTGCATGGGGACCCATTCAAACGGGCAGTGATGGTGAAGGATCTCACCTGATTAATTCATTGAACAGGGTCCAGGTCATAAGGTCGCTGTAGAAAAACGTGTCCATTTACATCTATTGTGTATACTTTGAAAGCGCCTGATCTTTTCAGCATACTCTGAAAAACCCCTAATCTTTCAAGCCTCATTTAAAAACCTCTGATCTTTACTGTGTGCTTGTTTTAAGATGCTGCTAACCTCCATGGTGTATGGAGTGTGGCGGTTATCAAAGATCATCGCCTCCTGAATCTCATGGTTATAGCGTTCCAGTTCGTCGAAGCTTGCTCTGAAAGCCGAAACTTCTTTGTCAATTGCGTGCAGTTTGGTGAGCAGATCTTCGAGCTTGCCCTTCTGGACGGCGGCCGACGCAATTGCGTCCAGATGGCGCTCTATCCACTGGCCGACGACGTTGGCCTTCTGTGCAAACGCCCTGCGCAGGCGCTCGTTGTTCTGCTGGCGCAGCAGTTCGTTGTGTAAGGTCTGGTCACGGTCAGGCACCAGCGCCTTCACCTCATGCCACTTGTTGGCAAGGTCCTGTCAAAAACATCCAACCAATCAACCCATCATCAGCATCAGCATCACTGTTACTCATAGAATACAAATATACTAATATTAATATTATTATTTTAATAATAATATTATTATGAGCAATATTAAGAATTTAATTCTTACTAATAGGTTTTACCGCAATATTTAACCTCATAGGGTGGGTTTAAAAGCAGTGCATGAGCACATAATTAAAGCACAGTCTGGAGCACCATACCTCAATGACATCTATGTATCAGAGACTCTCCAAAATACCCTTAAAGAACCACTCAAAGGCTGGTCTTGATGCTGCTAGGGTTAGTTCTAAAAAGAATGTCAATTTCATCTATGCAAGCATAGCAAAAGTTTAGATAAGATCTTCTACCTGTTTGGTTTCAGCATCTCTAACATTCGTCCCAACAGACTGATTGCCATGCCCTTTGACTGTGGATAGCAGTGGAAATGTGTTAGCTGGACATGCAACACTGAAGGACACAGACAAACAGACCAGCCAGCAGTTAGTTAGGTCATGCAAAAGCAAGCACTGTGCCAAGGTGCAATGGCTCGGATCTTCAGTAAAAATGCACATTCAAAAAATCAGTAAAAACACAAATCAGGCATCTGATTTAAAATTGTTGTCCAATGCCACTGGTTAGTGCCTACTACTGGGTTTCATGACAAACAGGCTTGCTCATCTGCTCAGAAAATTCTTCAAATCCTGTATGCTTTCTCAGGTTAGAAACTACTCTGGCTATGTCAAAGAAATGTCAGTTTCACAAAACATGCAGGTTAGCACAACAAATCAAATGACCAACAACACGATCAACTATCTTGGCTTCACCTTTACAAGAAATTTACTATCACTATGATAACAATGAAAATAACAATGATAATAATAACAATAATAATAATCAGATATCAATCATTTTATACTCCTAACTTACTTATTTTATTTCCAGAGGGATCATTTCTACCTTGGGTTAAACAATAATAATAATCCCATAAGTAAAAATATATTACTAATAACAATGACGATCACATTAAAGTAAAGTACCCTATATCCCACAAGTGAGACACAGCAGAGGCGCTCATCTCCTTTTCCTAGGCCGGCAATGGACGAATCCCAAGGTCCTGGACACGGGGCCAATGAATCTTAAGACTGGCTGTTTACTTCCCAGCTTACGTTAGTACCAAATTCTACTGCTTGGTGACAGAGGCAATGTATATGCAAACAACTTGCCCAGGGTTGTTACACGAAGTCGAACCCGCAACCACATGATCATTGACCAAATGTGTTACTGACAGATCACTGTGCCCCACTTGATCATATTAACGAATTTATAAACAGGAATAATAAAATAAATAAACTATAATAAGTACAATAAGGAAAAGCCAAGTATTTGTTACCTGAGACAATCATTCTATGCACACTGGTTAGTTAGATAAGTGGAAATTAAGTAGAAAAATTCCTGCTCTCAAATGCAAAACACTGGAGATAAACTTGGTCATAGGTGTAAAGAGAGAAAATCCACCTGTCCAGTTATAAACGAGTACGGGTTTTCGTAGCCTCCTGTAATGCCATACTGCTGCGAAATTCTGATAACTTCATTGGCAAGTGCGATGATGGCGTTGAATTCTTTGTCAGCCTCATTCAGAGTCAACTTAAACTGATCGTGAGAGTCGTTGAGACGCTGAAACAAGTAACACAAAACAAGACCTCAAGTCTCTCATCTTTTCCAAGTTCAGAATATTAATAGGAATTTCCCGGCTTGTAATCAACTTAAAATGATGAACTGTTCATAGATTCTATGGTATCTCGGAAAAACTCTGTCTTATTGCTGAACCATGCAACTATACAGCACTTTAAAAAGTGCAGTTTACGACTATGATTAATAAATCAGTTGATTACTAAAAAGAGAATTTCATTATCAGAATAATACGCAAGTTAACAGAACATCTTATGTTGTGTCTACCAGACTCTTTTCTTACTCAAACAGATCACTTGTTTAAGACCGAAATCAAGGATTTTGGGAGGATGGAAAGGCATTCGTTACCTGGATTTCTTCCACAGTGTGAACGATGAACATGTCCACCAGATCTTCCTTTGATCCATCCAGCCAGTTATTGAACGGCTATTGACAAATTACATTTAGTTAATGACAGCAAAGTAATTGTAAATTCTAATTAGCAACTTCTATAGCACCAGTGTCTAATGCACAAGGCATCAACCGATGGAACACTAAAATCAAGCTGCAGTCCGGTCAACAGCCAGAAAGTCCCAGTTCAACAGAGGGAATAAGCCCACCTAAGAAAGTCTTAAGTGGAGACTGAAATGATGCAAGAGACTGAAGTAAGATCATTTAATCAACCAGTTGTCAAGCATCAACTCTTGTAGGTATGTAAGTAGTATCTATGTATGTATGTATGTATGTATGTATGTATATACGTTTGTATGCATGCATGCATGCATTTGGCTAAGATGGCTACGGTGGATGGTGCTTGGAACTGGAGAAGCAACACAGACAAAGGGAAGAGGAGGAATCAGGAAAGGATTTCTGAAGACAAGTGTTTTTAGTGTTGAGTGAAAGGCCTGCCCAGATATTGCAAGAGGTGAAGAGCAAGAGCAAGGCTCACATGCAAGAAATGAAATTGGTCTCTGAGCTGAATGAGATTTAACAGCAAGGCCCCTGAGTCAATCAATAAGCTACGTACATTGTCCAAGTGCTATTTTAGTGGCATAATCAGAATTTCCTACCGCAGCTCTTCTGGCAAACTCCTGATGCAGGTGATCAATCTTCTCCAGAATCTGTTCAGCCTCCTGCAAGATTTTTCAAAATTTAACATTGCACAACGTTCAACGTAATCACAAATGTTACATTAGAAATGGGTCGTTGATGGTTTGCAAATTTTTCCGCACTAGGACAACGGAGCTTCTTTGTAAGCCACCTTTTGGAGCCACATTCAACTCTGAGTCATAGCGAGGTCATGCTATGATGAGGTGGAATTTTCAAAGTCTTAATCTAATTTGAAATAAAATAAAACAAAGCTGAATGAAATTTGTGATCCAATTCCCAAACGTATCATATCAGAGTCTGTGTCACAATGAAGCATGTTACAAGGAATTTCGAGTGTATACTATTTGTAAATTATGTAATTTTTAACTGCAATCACAGACTGATGTAGCGCCTTACATCCAATTCCCCCATTCATTCCAACTGTATAACTGTTACAACAGACGATCACTGCAAAAAACCCAAGGAACAGCAGACTGCTTCTTCTTTGAGGTCTGACATCTCACTTTGTCATGCTTGATGACAATTTCTCATCTTGAAACCTCCATCAAAATAACTGGATTAATTTACAACACATCTGAACAAAACGGAACACCGTTGTCGTTTCATACCTCCAGAGCGTTCCTGCGTTGCTGGCTCAAAGTTCCAAGCAAATCCCACTGGTCGCAAATTCTCTGGCATCGAGTATTGACGTTCTTAACGTCATGATAGCCAAGTGCACTAGAAAACAAAATAACGAGTCCGTACGGTACCAGAAATCCAGCAAAACATCTCCAACGAAATTCACCGACTAAGCAACCCTGAATATACATACTACTCAGGACTAGCAAAGGCCTTACTTTGTTGATTATGGTAGTCTAGCACCATCTACGTCTAACATAACAACAAGGATGTCACAACCAGTGCCTAAAACCTATATAATAACATGCTTACACATATTATAGATGAACATGCATATGTGCTAACATGGTCTAGCAGTCTGCTGTCTGGTGAAAAATAAGACACTTCTGACAATTGCTTACAAGGACCATATCAAATGAGAAAAGGAGAGGGAGGGGCAAAGGAAGGGGAAGAGGATGTGAGAGAAGAGGAAGGGGACAGGCAGAAGGACAGGAGAGGGGAAATGGGGACAACAGGGCATTTTCTGCCAAACAAACTAGTAGGCAGATGTTCTAAGCAGAACAGGTCAGTTGCAAATAACACATCTAATCTAATCTGGAGGAAAGAAAAGACAAGAAGAAGGTCAGTCAGAACCGATGGTTACTTGAGTTCCTGTGCAATGGCAGCTATCTGTTCCACCCGTTCCTGGTGAGAAGCGAGGTCCCCTTCGAACGCCTCATGCCTCTTTCTCAGTGCCTGCAAACAGCAAATTATTCAAACCAAAGTTATGGCCGACTTTCAGATACTGTTTTGAGTTTTCTAGTTTGATGAATTATTCAGCTAAAACTGCACAGTGTTAGTGCCTCGCCTCAAGTCTACTCGATTCCAAATAAAACACTAAAACATGTCACCAAACTTCACTGAGGTGAAGACGTAAAACAGAAGAAGCATCAGACAATCTGCATCAATTCCAACTGTGCAAACTACAAAGAAACACGACAACAGTTAACAGCTGAAGCTGAAAATAGTTGCATGTAGCAGAAATGTTCGAAAGAAACTCGGACGATACCTTGAGGTCACTAAGGCGGCATTTTTTGAAATCTTGAGCTTGTAACATGTCCTCCTTTCCGAAGGACCACTCCTCGTGAATGTCACATTTCTGCTTGAACTTCTGAGCCAGGTGTTCCAGACGCTCGAGTCTGGAAGAAAAAGAACAATAATCCAAGAACTTCTCTAGCATCACTGTGATAATTCTCAAGGCATTGGTCGATGGTTGCTACTAAGCAAAGTCAGCGTGCATAACAAATTCCAGTGCAAGTCCATTCAAAACTGAAAGTCATGCGAAGAACTTCTTTAGTTCTTGCTCTAATATCCACAAAATAAATACTAATAAAAACTATAAAGACCAAAGCAAACGAATACAAACGAATACGTAATGCACAAAGTATCCCAGCTAATGTTACTTCTGCAAGTGGTGCTATGTACGTATGTATCTGGCTAGTTATAAACACCTTTAAAGAACATCACAAAGGCACTAAAACCTGGCTACCTAGCACTTTTAAAACAGGGCAAGTTCAGACAGGTCATGCACAGATTGTTATAGCACAGTTTCAGTTTGAGAATTAGGACATTCAATTATTTTGTCATGCAAAGAATAAAGGATTACTTACTTACTTCTTTACGTAAAAAGATCACAAGTTACTTAATGACTAGAAACACTGGATGTGAAATCATCACCTCTGCAATTCTGACAGTAGCCAGTCTTCAAAGCCTTTCTCTGCATTTTCTAGACCTTTCCATGCGTTTGCAATATCCTAAATCACAGCAAAACAGTTTCGGTTGAGTCTTTAGCGTCATTTGCTGACATTCAGAATTTTGCATTGTTACCTTAACCACAAGCTTTACTAATGCTGCCACACTGCAAACCAAGGCTTTTTAAAGTAACATCAGAATGAATTGCTACATGTCGTTGGCTTTAATAAATCATAACATTTTCTGAAAATTTTCCCACCAGACCCCATCCCCACTCATTGCCATTTCCCCATTATTTCTCACCTATCAGTCTGATCACTCCTCCACTTGCCCTCTCACCTGCAGCTCTTCACTCAAGATGGAAAACCAATCTTTCAAGCTATCCTATCCTGCTTCTGCTCCTGCACCATATCATCACCACCAACAATTTCCACCACAGCACAATGTCTCCCAAGCATGACTCCTTCCCAGATTCTGACTTGGCAACGAAACTAATCAAACATCCTGGCTCTTGCAGACTTGATTTGATACAGCACCAGTAGATAAGCTATTCTCCCTGATGTGGTGGGAAGTTTATCAGGTGCTGGGAAATTTTGGAGATTTACACCACATACAGTACATTCTGTGTCACAGCAAAAACTACAGAACCAAAATTAAAACCAACAGCAAAATCGTCGGTTACCATCGCGTAGCATAAGAAAGTAATAATAGCAATGACGCAAATGTACGAACCGAAACCATTTTGCCCTCAGTGGGCATGTAGGCCGGTCGATTGCTCAGCCTCAGTCTAGTCTGCAGGGTGTTGAACGTCGACTCCAGCTTTGCCTTCTCCTCGACCTTTGGAGGCTTGTGCGCCCTGCTGTAGTCGCGAAACTCGGCTAGCTTACGTCGAGTGCCTGGGATCGTGTTGTCTGTCGTCCGGTTCTCCAGCCAAGGTCTCGTTCGGCGAATCCACTCAAGAAGCTAAAATGTCAAAGAACGTAATCTTAAATGTAAGTGAGTAAGTAAGTAAGTAAGTATATTCTTTATTAACCAATAGCTAATCGCACATCGGTTTACAAGTATTTAAGAACACAAGAAAACTTAATATAAGAAGTCCTCCTGAGTAGTTTTTTTTTGTAAGATGTGTAAATTGTCAATACACGTAGTCACGGGCACAAAGGAATCTGGTAACTTACGTCGCTAGCCATTCGTTCGTATTCTTCCATAAGTCTTTCATTTTCTTGGTTGATTTTAAGAACTTTACAGATACGGTTGGCAGCTGTCTCTGCCTACAATCACCACAGTCAACCAGAAAATCCGTTTTCATTCCAGAACAGAAAATCCCACTAAACACATAAAAAACCTTACATTTCTTCTTCATCATTTGTATGTACAAATGATTGAGTTTGATTTGGGACGATCCTTTTCTATTGCAAAGAACTTTCCATATGCAACAGTCTTCTCACTGACATTCGTTTGGTTCTGATGAAGGATGCTACCATCGCAAATGATAAAATACGGTACATAAGCGTGAGCGTGAGGGTGCCAGTTTGTGTCCTGGTCGTGGCTTATTTCAGAGATTTGAATCTCAGGCTACCACAGTCCATACATGGGGACCTTAACTGACATGCCACCCATTCAAATGGGCAGCAGTGGTGAAGGATCTCACCCAATTAATTTAGTGAAAAATGAGCAGGGTCAATGCCAAACAGTTGTTATGTAGAAAAACGTGTATTTTTACATTTACTGCACCGGTTTCATAACTTGGCCTGGCCAAGGCTCAGGGTTAGAGGATCATCATCACCTGTGAACAGCTTGCATATGAGGCAGCGCATAAGAAAGATGCAAACCATCTAGAAGCAGTGCCAAGAGGTTGCTAATTATTATTACTAATTCATAACTTCTAATGCACTGGTGTCTGATGTTGTTAATTATTATTACTAATTCATAACTTCTAATACACTGGTGTCTGATGCACAAGGCATCAACTGATGCCACACTAAAACCAAGCAACAATCAATATCCACTAAGACAGAGAGGCATCCAATGGTGGATAAGCAATTTGAAAAAGGCAAGTCTTAAGCTGAGAATGAAATGACTCAAGTGACTTTGCAGAATGAACAGAAACAGAAAGAGAGTTCCAAAGTCTAAGCTCAGCAACCAAAAGAGATTGAATTAGTGGTCAAGACAGCTAAGAAGCTGTGGCTAAGCTGACTGCATGTGAGTAAGATTCAACGTCCACTGAAACTGACCTGCTGGGCTCCAGCAAACGCATGGTAGTAGGCTGACACGTACGTCATGACTGACCTCTCATCGGGCTTGACGGAGTTGACCATATCTGCACAACCAAATGCATTTTCATTTGTACTTATGCATATGAACATCAACATTGCCTAACAATTACTAATTGCTGATTGGGTCATAAGGATGCTGCAATTCCATATACCGCAAACCTACGTTTACTGTACTCAAATTCCTGCAAGAAAATGCAGCATAGTTTCCACGATATTTGATTCATGTTGTCTACTAAGATTTGATATCCATTAAGTTCAATAAGAAGAGAAAATACCTTACGTTTGACATGTTTTCTGAACGTAATAGAAACTGATGAGGTGCGGGGGTCAATATTTATGGATGCATGTATCTGGACAGTTGTACAGGATCATATAAGAAGCTGTCAAATGGTTCAAAAGAAAGGAATGATGGTTTTACCTTCTGCATCTAACATCCTTGGTATATCGAGGTATTTCTCAGCCACATCAAAAGCGAGATTCAAGTTGTACAGTGGATTATCCTGCAACATGAACCAAAGTCTTTACATAACGTGATTGCTTGGGCAACAACTGGCTTAGAAGCCATAACTTTCTCACCTATTTGTTAGTAATGCAATATCGAGACTTCTGTAGCCTTCCTGATATAACACCTAATGCATCATCCAGTTGTTATTTTCAAAATAAAACAGTGTAACACAACTGAGTCAAGATCCCTGAGGTCAAAGCTTTCTGAAGTCAGGCATTTGCAAATAAGCAAATAGAAACAGCTTTGATTCAAAGACTCGATGTTGCTGTTAGGTGCTCTGCTTCATAATCATAAACTAAGTAACGAGATCCTGGGAAAACCGAAATAACCTGTTAACGAAAATGGGACAAATGAATTCAAGAAATTGTTACACATAGTGCCAACCTTAGTCAGTTGTAACCCTAATTGTAACAGAGCATTATGTAGCGCCCCTATCACAATGACTATCGGTTAGAAGAAGCAGCTAACCTTGGAGAGTTTGTTGTAGTCTAGAAGTTCAGGCCTGTGGCGATGGATCAGAGCACAGAAGGCCAAACCATCTTTGAAACTGCAACAGAACAAAACTCTTCACAGTGGACATTTGTAATTACCAAGCAAACAAAACCAGTGACCCAGATTCACATCATAAAACTTCAGCAGAAAAATATATATAAGCATTTCACAAAAGCTCAAAACAAAGTAAACGTCAAATTAGTTCAATACAAGCAAACTAGGCACATACAGCTGAATCTTATCTGGATGCATGAATCTTATTCATTTATTATTCTTTTATTATTTATTATTATTTATTATTCTTATTCATATACTCTCCCTGTATTTTCTACCTATTTAAGGTATTTCCTACCTTTCTGGTAAATAGTGGGGCACAGTGGCTGAGTGGTTAGAGCGCTAAGCTTGTACTGCAGAGAGTATGGGTTCAAGCCTCCCTGTGAGATGGTGAACGGACCTTGAGCAAGTCCTGCACTCACAATTGCTCAGTACCATCGATTGATGCTTAGTCATCTGATAGTTGCGCTTAAAAAAAGCAAAATTAATAATAATGCAGTACAGCTCTCACTTGCAAAGCGACAAAGAACTTAACAAAATTAGAAGAAGCAACGGCACTACTTTAAAAAAGTGTTTATTAACCTGAGATGGAAGTTCTGTACATTGACGTTCTTGTATGGTGCTGTTTTCCTTTGGCACCAAAGAAGAAGACCTTCCTTGGCCGTCATTTCTGAAACAAAGTTTACAACCCAACTGCACATACGTTACATAATGTCCATGCTGTTACACTACACAGAAAACTAATTACCAACTGGCAAGTACATTTGAATCAAGAATACTGAGAAGCAGTCCTCAGTCAAAGTTTGTCAGCTATTTGGAAATACAATACAAACGTGCTTTGCAAGAATCCACCATAGCAGGGCTATTGCATTACTGCTCAGGGAACAGTGTTATCCCTAAACCTGATTACCACAGCATAAAAAATGTTTAAATAACAAACGTGAGAAAAAATAAATATAGAATAAATATGAAAATAAAGAATAAATCGAATGAAAGCTAAGCCTAATTCATTGTTACAAACCAGTAATTGCTGATCTAATTTGAATGATATACGGTTAGGGTGATGTTCGACTGCTAAGGAAAATAAGACCACAGGTTTATTTCAAAACTTTTGTTTCAACATTTTGTCTGTTTAAACTGACATTCTGCATTGGTCCTGTGCATATCTCACTTTATTACTGTAACTCTTGGTATGGACCAGAATTGTGACTTTGACAACACACCATGCACACTGTGACTTACCTTCTACTGAAATGTCCTGAATTGCAAAACGTAGAATGATGGTCCAGATCATACCAAGAGTCATTTTTAAATTACCATCAACAATTTCTAAAATAAATAAAAAAGAAATTACAGTCATGTAAAACCGTGAAATTGTAGCCAGAATATAACATCACAGATTACCAGTTAATTGCATTAATGCAGTTTCACTTAAACATGAAATTTTCTCTCTAGCTTTGTCTGTCTGTCTGTCTGTCTGTCTGTCTGCCTGCCTGCCTGCCTGCCTGCCTGTCTGTCATCAATCTAACAACTTCACAAGTGTTGCTAACAGAATGCAAGGATGATATGGTACTTTACCATGACAGCAGTGTTAAATTCCAGTTGTCCAAAATGTTACTTTTTACTAGTAATCATCCCACATCACTTAGACAAAGTTATGAGGAACTGATTATATTTTGTGGTGATGTCAATAATTGATTACATGCCTCTAGTAACTACCCAGTGTCAGGGCTTTTGTGGTTAACTGGAGTGTACTGGGTAGCCATTTCTGGTAAGCCATAACACGCCATAAGGCAGCAAAAGCACATTGCTTGAGCCCTAGAAACATTCTAGCTAAAAACGTTTGCAGAATAACGAAAACCCTGTCAGACACAATATACACAAAGACAAAACAACAATTACAGGTCCATGTGCCACTCCAGAAGCATAGGAAAAAAGCAGTTTTAGCAGCCACATCAGGTCGGGTTAATCGCCATACGGTCACAGTAGCGCCCTCGGTTCAACTTTAATCTGCGTCTGCTACCACTGTAAATGTTTACATGTAAACATAAATCTCAGGTGCTGGTCATGACAAGGTGTATGCAATGCTACAGAAACAGAGGAAGACTTTGACTTCTATTATGTAACTTAAATTGCTTTTATTACATTACTCCATTGGTAGAGTTGAGTAACGTAAGAGAAATAGATTAAGAACTGACCTTCGGAACCGATAGAGACGAGACGCACTCCTTTGCTTTCAATGAACTGCAATGCTTTGTTCACGTTGGACAGCTTGTGGATGCGCATCTTGCCTCGATCAGGTTTTGGCAGCTGTTCCCCGGAAATGACTTCAAGCAGAAGCATCAGCTTCAGCCCATTACGAAAGTCTTCCTCAATGTTCTCGATCTGGGTTCCCGCCTTGCGAAGATGAGAGTTGCACCAGGCAGTGAAGGTCTGACATGTTCAAAAATTAACAATTCCTCATTAACAGTCCTTCAAATCTAAATCCAAGCAATCATAATGATTTGGCAGTGTGTGCAAATTGTTTCAACTGCTAATACACAAAACAATTAAACAGTACAAAGTTGGTATACTGTGTGCCAAAAGTTTCAACTACTGGCTACCAGTTTTTAAACTTCATAATCATAATCATAAACTCAAAATTTCTAAAGCGCTAGTTAAAAGCTAAGCACAGGCCATCAGCTTCTTCATGAGTGCTGCATCAAGTCAGTGGGGTTGTCCAAAGAAGCCAAGTCAAGAACCAAGGACGGTTGCCAGAAGACCAGACAGAGAAGGGAGAGAGGAGCTGTTAGAGTGGGTTGTGTTTGTACCAAAGTGAACCTAGCAAATTTCAAAAGGAAACTTTATCAGTTGTACCCTTGAGATTTCTACAGCACCAAAAGAAATCTATGTCATGGGAATCAGCTCTTTAGAAACTTGTCCTGGAGAGGTTAACCAGGCTTAGTCTAACTGGTAGAGGCAAATGGATTGGGATCTGGCAGACTGGGTCAGGCAAACATGGTGATAGGTTTTAGGCCATTGTTCCCCTGGCAAATAGGTACATTGTTGGGCCATATTAAGGGTAGGCAATACGTCTGCCCCAATGTAAACATGGGACAATGGACTGGTTTCAAGACTGGGTAATCTCTCTATCTTCCTTCAACGCCAAATTCTGAGATTCATTGCTAATCCGGCACAGACTTCGTGCATTAGCGTCTCAGGCACGATTTGAATCAGGAACTTCTTTAGTGCCATGTGCAGGCCATATGGATTTTTCCAAGTGCTCTTTGAAATCAGGACAGTTAAGCATCAAGTCTTCTGCACCGAAGTTGCTGAGTAAGAATTATCTTCAAGTAGCATAATGCCACATTCAAGAGAGAGAAGATTTTGGAATAACTGGAATGAAGTAGTTTCCTGCTTAACAGAAGGTGTGTATGTGAAAAATTAAACTCCCATTAGCAGACAGAGAAATTGTTGGCTTTTTGTTCATATAAAAACTTAAGCTTCATTCATTTGTGCTTTGCATAAGCATAGAATCTCAAGACTACGTCCACTGACAATAATAGGTTAAAGCCATGGGGTTCATAGCTGTGCAGTTAGTGTTAATAAAAGCAACTGTACTTTCAGTCTTGAGTACAGCACATGGTAAACCAGGCTCAGAATGCAGCAGCATAAGAAGCATTCACAGAGTTGATTGGTTGCATTAAGGCATATTTACAACGAACTACATTTTATTTGGCCGGCAATAAAGAAGGAGGAATCCTGCAGTGCAAAGAATATTTCTAGAACTGAGCTATAAACTTCACAGTTGATCACATAAGCATAGCAGAGTGACAATGTCAGGCGGCTTCAAAGGTGAGCTGAGGCAGAGGGCGAGCAAGCAAGCGAGAGAGCGTGCGTACAACTGGGCGAAATGGCGAACAGCGGAGATACCGAGCAACATCCGTGGGGTGGGATCTAGGATCTAATGGGTGCTTAGGCCGGTATTTGTGGTTGCCCACCAAGACTTCTCTTCACAAATAGCTCCGGCTGCGAGCTGCCTACACATCTAGAAGCTGGGACAACACAAATATCCCGGACCAGATAAATATGTGGTGAGTAGGCAGCAGAGGAAGAATAACTGGCAGCGCTTAAGCTGTTTGGCTGGCCAAGGACCTGCCCACGTCCTGGCCTCCACTGCCTCTCTGCCTCCCTGTCTGCCTCCCTGCCAGTTAGCCAGTTGAATACATGGCCATGTTTGGCACATGGTAACGTTATCCTTAGCAATACAGAGGAGTTGCAGAAGGAGGAGTTGCAGTGCCGATCATCTACCAGTGCACATTGAAGCTTCCAGCTGCACAAGTAGCTTTTGTAGCTGCATCTTCCTCTTCCTCCTCCTTTTCTTCCTCCTCCTCCTCCTCCTCCTTTTCTTCTTCTTCCACTTCGTCCTCTTCTTCTTCCTTTTTTCCTTCTCTCCTCCTGCTCCTCCTCCTCTCCTCCTCCTCCTCCTCCTCCTTCTCCTCTTCCTTCTCTTCTGCTTCTTCTTCAGCACCGCAGTCTCTATAGCAACAATACTCTCCTCCAAGACTCCTAGCATCACAGCCAATTACTGGGCAGGAGAAGAATGCCAAACATCAAGCAGAAAAAATGCTTTTGACTTTAAAAACATCAACAGGACGTCATGTCTTGGAGGGAAATCAGCAGCAACAAAAGACTCACGTGACGGTCAATCAACACCGTTCCATATCAGTGGTTGTCTGACATTGTAAAACATTCGGCACTGATTCCACGAGAGGCTCTCGGCAGAAAGAGAGATCCACAGGCAGCCAGCCATCAGTCAGATGAGAACAGGCAAGTCATAGGATCTCATACCAAAACAAGAAAAGACCTCATCCAGTTGGTGATAAAGCATATCATATCACATCAAACCCAAGACATGTCTTTAGTGGAAGATATGACCCTGATGACCTTCAATCACAGAATAGCTTATCACAGCAGAGGAACTGGGAATACCGAGCTAAACAGGGTGGATCAATAAGGTTACAATAAATAATTCCCCCAGTTCCACACAGGTAACAGGTCAAGGCTGTCCAAAGGTTACAACCAATAATTTTGTGTCAATTCCACAGACATGATGAACTTACATTAAGTTTCTGACATACATCGATATTCTATATTTATCCAGCTATCTGTGAAACTACCTACATCCTTATTTGGACATTGGGGAGGCACTCAATTCCTTCTGCTATGTGACATCTGTTAATACATACCCTGCACAGGGTCCTGACACTTAGTTCACCCACTGTGAGTGACACGTATACTGCATACTCTACCAAACAGCAAGGAAACTACAGCATGCACGGTCACCCATCTACATACCAACCTGGACTGACATTGCTTAACCTTCGTAATTTGGGAAACCATTGCTTGTACAGTGAATATAGTCATTGTTTACATCGTGCTTATCTGATTTAATCCAACCTCAGATGTTCTATAGTACAGAAGACATCAATCAGAGGTGCACCTATGCCTATCTGCAATGACACAGCTCACAAATTGTTTAATATCTCAGAATTTTGTTGGTGCCATGGCTGGAAATGGAACTCAAGTCACTGTCCAGGCTGGGTTTGTCTCAAAGTAACCTAATACATGGCATAACCTCACCATATGGCTCAAAATAAAGATACACCATAACAAAAAGTGTACACGTTACAAAGCGCAGATAACTGAGATTGAACACAGGAATTTCATATGCTTGGTGTTTTATGTTTCTCTGAATTTTCTACCTTATCCTTTCCTCATGGAACTAATTCCCATATCATAAGGCATCTCTCAATTTGCATGAAAACATCAGACAGCAGACTGCTCTAACAACACTCCACTTGGCTCATTTTGCTCCCAAGCATTTGTTTTTAACTACCTTCTCAAAAATGAACAGCATATCATGCATGCCAGAAAGGCAGTACGACTGCGTGCAGTGATCAAGTCTAGGACTATATATATACAGATACATTCCCCATCTCCTCTGAATCCAGCTCTGTTCAAGGAGAATTTCCAGCTGCCTGGAGAGGTTAGTCACTGCAATGCAAAGGTGTTCAGCTTTACTGCCACTTGTTATTTAGACTATTGGACCTGAAGCAAAATGCATTGACTGTATTCAGCTGTGGGCCTACATTTGCAGACCTCACAGCAAGTTCTCAACAGTCATTAAAAGCTGATGCAAAGCCCAGCAGTAAAAAAGATAAACAACGTTTTTACACGGACTTAATGTCTAAATCTGATCACTTATCCTCCTCTCCACCTTCTCTCTCTGGTCTTCTGGCAACCGAACTTGGTTCCTGACATGACATCTTTGGACAAACCCACTTGCTCGTGGAAAGAGCTGGCTTATAACACGGAGTACAGATTCGAGCCTCCTTCCCTGAGACGGGGACTGTGTAGGGACCTTCAGCAAGTGCAGTACAGTTGCTCAGTGCCATCAACTGATGCTTAGACAGCAGACAGTGGCACTTAATAAATGCAGAAATTATAATAAGAACTGGTGCTAGAGACATTTTCAGATTAGAAGAGATTAGTTGTGCATGTTGGTCACTGAGTGGAAATGTGGCAGCCTAAAACCGAGTGTCCAATGTTCTGGTCATTTTGGTACGTCGAGTGAACATAACAATCAAGTATGTATGTATGTATGTGTGTATATATGTGTATATATATACACACATTTGGCTCAAAGTTACTTCAAACTCTCAGGATTGCAGTTCATATCAATGGCTGAATTTCAGATTATCCTCTTTCATACAGTGCAACCTTTACAGCTTATCATTCAAAATGCTAAATATGTCAACTAAACTAAACTCGAAAATAAGTCATCATTCGGCTCCACTGTTTAAAGCATCAACCGCTACTGGCCTGATTGGCTACACTTGTTAACGCGTGTGTCAAGGTGCCTTTGTGCGTGAGGATGCCGGTTCGTGTACCGGTTGTAGCTTATTTCAGAGATTTTAATCTCAGGGAAGCACAGTCCACACACGAGGACCTTAAAAGGTGTGACCCCAATCAAACAGGCAGGACCTCACCTGATAAAGTCATTGAAAAATGAGCAGGTTTGAGGCCAGGTGTGCATTTACATTTACTATATTACAAGAAATGCCGGGTTGAATGGGTCCATAATTCAATATGAGGCACTGGGGAGTGCTGGATGTTTTCCCGCAGCCAAACTGTACTCCAAAAAGCATCCATCATCAAATAAGACCAAACACAGAAAAAGTCAAAGCCGAACGGTTTGTGCCATGGAAGCAAAAGCAGGACTGCCAAACAACGTCGCTGCCGATAAGCAGAAATCAAGCTGTGCCAGAGCTTTTCGGACGCTCAGCTGGTTGGCAGCCATGTGTGGGATATTTCCTGCAGTAAACAACTCCAAGGCTTGCGTCTAGGAGCGGTCAGGAATTCTACACAGATGCCTGCCCGCCCACCGCCCACCAGCCTGCCTTGAAGCCTTGCTGACAGTAGCTAACGTTTTCAACACGTTCACTTATTAGGCGATTTAGCGAAGGGCAACATCCTTTCAGAGAACGAAGTCCTGTGAGGTAATTGAAGGAACAGCCTATACGTAAACAAATCCCAAACGGCTCAGGTTGAAATGCATTTCTTAGGGGCTTTGGACAGGAATATAAAAATGTTCCTGAAATGGGCCAGGTATTAAGTAACCATTAAAGGTTTTTCATAAATCATGCATAGAACATTTATATATCCATTAAAATCTTTTAAAGTTAGATAAACTTATGTGACAATTATCAATTGTACTAATTTTAATTATGACCAGAGCCTAGAAAGTGACACGTCTGGACCTACATTTTTCTGTAATTAATTCTAATAATTTCTCAATTTCTACAACTGCGTTTTAATTTCAAGCTTCTCTGTCGTTATTATAAATTCAGGCCATCGGGATAAGAAGCCAAGACTTCAAATCAATCTTACACCCTGCATCACTTGTCAGCACCCTGTTTAAACTAAGCACAGCAATAAAGCTTGCAATTAATCTCAACTTATATCTATTTCTCTGTCTCTCTCAGCCTCTCTCTTGTCTCTGTCTCTGTCTCTCTCTCTCCCTGTTCAACCCTCGAAGAGAACGGCCATGCTACGCCTGGTACGACTCCTTATCTGGACTCGGGCCCTGAGCGGTCCATAAACACACCGACAGTTTAACATTGCCGGAATTCTGGAAATGAAAAACATTGAAACCAATTGGCTGATTCATACTTAGACGAAACTGTCTCGCAGTAGGCTTGGTTCACGGTTTTTCTGTAGCCACAAATAGTTCACTGTTAGCAAACATTAAATTTACCCAACAGTTTGGGCCCACAGTGGGCCATATGGGGCAATATGTGGGCAATCTGCTCTAGGTCCAGTTAACGTGACCTTCTTGGAATGTGCTAGAGAACTCCCTCACTTGTCTGCATGTAGTACTCTTACTTTACAGTGCTAGTCTCATCTTCTGTCCTGCAATGAAACTACATTTATATAGCACTTTCAAAGTACATCTCAGTATGTGATAACGACAACTCCTGCAGCACCATGCGCTGTTTCTAGGGTTCTCTACATTTTAATATTGAGCAATATTTACTTTATTATTAGCACTTAATTATTCTACTAAAATCACAGGCTAAATTCTCTTGTTAATAATTAGCAATTATTTAGGCTTGATATTTGTTGTTTAAGCCCAACAAAACTAAAGAATCTGTCACCACAAAAAAATAAGAAAGTAAGTCCTTCCCTTGAAATTTCTTCTATTAAGTTTGGGCTGTAGTTCAGCGGGATTTAAATTTATGCAAATTTTTGCAACAGCCATTTCTGGCCATTTTTCCAGATGATTATTTTATAATTATTATTATTTGTCAGATATTTATATTATGCTGATTTATGAATTCAGTTCAAAAGTGCAGAATTTTTGCAGCACTAGCAGTCGAAATTAGTTACACATCTATCTGTGTGTATGTATCTAAGCATTTATGTATGGCCTTTTTTAGCACCTCTTGGGCTTTACTGAGGTCATCATCAACTGAGACCTTTCACATGTTACAACATAAAGTTACGACTGAGAACTAAGGTGGAACTGACCCAAACTCAAATCTCCATCACAATAAAATTGTTTCTGGAAAGTAGTTACGTTCAGGAAGTTGCTTGAAACTTTTTGCTAGAAGTCTACGTCAAACAACGAGAGAGGGGGCAGAGATAATGACACAGAATGGAAAAACTGAACTTGAATGTCTAGAAATATTTTCAGGGATTCCTAATGGAACTAGTTTTTGCATCCAAGTGAAACTGTCAATGCAGTGTCACTAAGCACCAAAAAGCAATGCCTCCAACACAACCCTGACTCTGAAAATGTTTAAGGAAAAGAAATTGGTACAACAGTGGGTCTGATCCATTGGGCCCTGCTACAACTAATGACCTGAGCCCATTATACAGGGGCCTTAGACCCTAATATATCTAATACGTTGTTATATATTTACCTAATTAATTGTTGGGGTAATGGGCCATGTTTCCAAAAGAAAAGGTCTCACTCAGACTATGGTAAAGAATGAAAAGTCCCGTTTGATAGGATTTAACAAAGAAATGATTATTAAAGGAGGCAAGCAAAAGCTAGTAAGGACGTCAGTCATCGCAGTGCATCATTTTTGGGTAAGATTTCAGGGTAATTAAAAGAGCTCTCACCAAAACGCTGTAAGGCTTTAGAGTCAATGATGTTTCATAATCCAAAACTGCTTCAAAATTCAACCAATAATTACCAGAGTTCTGATCAGGGCACAATTTTTAATTATAGGTCGTGGGGTGGGGAACCTATGGGCAAAAGCATCATGAAATGCAGCAAATACATCCTAATAAGGAAGAGGGGGAACTTTCCTTCTCCTACATGCAGCATGTATGGCTGTCAGTTTGTACGAATTCATTGACAGACAGCCAGGTATCTGGTTGGAAAGAATAAAAACCTACAAACTCACCAACTAAGTTATATAGCTTGACTATTTTTACCCTATAAATTTTATTCTCGGCTTAGAAAGTACTTAAATGAGAAGAGCTTGTTAGTTCTTTGACCTTGACTTGGATTTAACTTGTATGACATCAAAAGACTAACCAAACCCACCCCGAAACTCTGCTCTCAGACAATCCAGAAGGTTATGGACAGTTTCACAAGTCCATACAGTATGTGTATGTGGAAAAACTGATTTGAAAACTTGTTTTTGTTGGGAGTCTGGGACTGAGAAACGGTCAAGTGGTGCGCAAGCAGGTCTACCTTTTTCTGCTGCTTCTCCCAGGCGGGATCGAGAAGACCTTCCCTTTCCCATTCCTCCTCCTGCTCCATGTACTCATCCTGATAATATCCGGGCGGAATTCCGTCTTGATACATGATGATGTCGATGACTACTACTCCAACAACGACGACGACAACGACGACGACGACGATGTAAAAGGCGTCCGAGACTGGCTCTTGCTAAATCACAGGAGGCGCCGACTCGACCGACCGTCGGAGCAGGACGAACGATTAAGAAGTGAGTAGCCGGCAGCCGAGTAGGCTGAGGAGGCGAAGAAGAAGGTCGAAGGAGGAGGATTAGCCTCTTCTATCCTTATCTGACTCCAACCGATCGACCGAGCAACCGTTGCTTCTCCTCCCAAGGACGCCAAGAACCAGACGTAAATGACTAAATCGCACGCAGTGACGTACGAATCTGCATCCTAATAAGACAAAAAAGATACAGTTGGATAGCCCAGAAACTTGCTATAGCTAAAACCATGAACAATATAACCTTAACTTCGACTAAAATGTGAACTAATTAAGCTTTTGTAGTAAATAATTCTAACTCTTATAGGATCAGGTGCGATTGTTCCTTCTGACACTACCAGACGAAAAGCAGCCACCGACACTGCGTTATTTATAGATGCACACCGAGAAATCAGTTACTGTACGGAAGCAAATAGGGACTCATAGACCGTGTTTACATTTCACTTTAAAGATTAAAACTGTTAACATTTAGCGGTACACCCTCTCCTATCACCTTAAATAGTAAAATGTTGATAGCTAACAACATCAGTGGTTCTGAAGAAACTTTAAAACGAGGGTTGCTACTATTCTTCCTATTTTCAAGCTTACGACTTGCCGAAGCTTATGGGCTTTGGTACGCTTCTCCCTTCGTCGACTTTACACTGTTGGAATCGCCACGGAATATTTGTGAATCTCATGTTACGCCCTTTAATGTATATTTCTATATTGATAGCTAGTGGTAAAAATACACTATTTATTTGCTTTATGCATGTAGAAACGCATAACTATGTTGCGGTCGTTGGATGACTTAGCGCATGCCTCTGTGAGTCCCCGTAGATTATTGGCATGCATTTAGTAAGTATGTAACTAGGCCAAGGCACAGATTACAAGCTAGTCGTTCGTATGATATCATTCTAGAGAAAGCATAGCATACAATCAGTATAAAAAACAAATAATCAAATGTGAAAATGCGATTAGAATATTTTCAGAGTGTATGAATTTTAATGAGATGGAAAGCTAGCCGACAAATTTTTGATGCTTAGTTAAGTGTTTTTTGTTTTTTTGTTTAGGTTTATGAAATGACAGTGATTATAAAAATTACTTTATATTTTAGATTATTAATTGTTTTACTCAGTATTATACTGTCACCTATTTGTTTTATGTTTTTATATTTGTTTTATGTTTTTATGGTTATTCACTAGATGGCACCAGATGTTTTATGTTTTTATGGTTATTCACTAGAAGGCACCAGATGTGAGAGTTTTATGTTTATTCGCTAAAGTTTGCCACGGTAGTAGAGTTTAGCTCTGACTCCACTGCCAGCGACCGTCTTCATAAGTTCCCATGACAAGCATGATCGCACATGAAGCATGGGTTTTATGTCGAAATACGACCATTTGCAGAGAACGGTGATGTGCTGGTTAAATGTTAGTTTGGAGTCGAAGCATAGCGTCCCTACATTTTTTCGACTTCTTTATCCTGTGCACCCCTTCGAAAATGGTTTCATCCATTAAGCCGGAAGTTGATTTCCTGAGCGGTTTGTTTAAGCTACGAAAGGGTTTTGTTTTACAAGTTGTAAAAATAGAGTTTTCCTGATGCTTCTTTCAAAAAGTAAATAAAATATTATTTCCAAGTTGGTTAAACTTTACTTTTTATTGTTTTTATTGCATTTTTATTAATAAAGCAGCGGATCCAAAAGGCTTAGAAGTTGTTTACTTTCGCAGCTATGAATTCATGACTGTCCCTTAAATAATAAATTTCATGACTGTCCAGAGGTCACGTGTACTTCACAGGCTAGACTAATAATAACCGCTATCCAAATTCATTTGTTTCCTTAATCTTTCTTTCAAAGAATTACATTAATACGACTACAACGGTGTTTCAGCATTAATTAACGCATAATTATATGTTTTTCTTAACTTGTACTTCCTTAAGATTCTTAAGGAAGTACAAAATAATAAAGTACAATGCAGTGAAAATGAATAATAGCGATTTTTTGCGAAATATTATAAAGATGTTATTAACTGTTATTTAGACCTAAAATGGATTCTGATAAACTGGTTACACTCTTACTAATCAAATTAATTTGTTTTATACAAGCAATGATTGGGTAGTATTTTCAATTTTATTTAGATATACAGTTGTCGAAGTCGTAAGCTTGTTGGAAGAAGATAACGAATTTCAGAATGCCAACATATTTATCTTGCAACCTCAAGACACACATTGAAGAATTGAGTACTAAATTATTGCCATCATTCATCAAAACAGTTTATACATGGAAAACTTATACGCCTTGGATTCAGAGTTTGACAGAAACCCAAGGAAAGCCAGAAGAGCAACAACAGCAACCATTTGCCCCAATCAGTTGGAGATATGAGGTATGTCTTTATCTAGTTCAGTTACTTATACAGTTATTTATTTAGTTATTTCTTTAATAATACATTTATTTAATTATTTTTTCAGTTACGAGGACCAGCCACACGCCAACTGCCAGCTACAGACCCAGAACCAGTCACGCGCCGATAACCAGCCACCAGACCATTCACAGACCGATGAGCAGGGGAGGGAGAGGAGGAAAAACTGGATCAACTAAGGCAAGGAAAGGAAACCAAGGAAAGGCAGAAGAGAAACAAAAGCAGCCGATTGCCTGATTCAAATGTCAGATACGATGTAAGTCTTTATATATTCAGTTAATTAAAAAATTTTTATTTAGTTATTTGTTTAATAAGTAATTTATTGAATTACTTATTTTTTCAGTTACGCCGACAACCAGCCACATACCAAGGGCCACCCACCAGACCGAGAGGACCAGCCACAGACCGATGAGCATAGGAGGGTGAGGGAAAAAACAGAGAACCAAGGAAACGCAGAAGTGCAACAGCAGCAAACATTTTCCCGAAACAAATGTCAGATACAATGTGAGTTTTATCTAGTTATTCAGTTATTTATATATACTTATTCAGTTGTGTATTTAATGAGTTATTTATTTAATCGCTTATTTTTTCAGTCACCAGCGACATGCCTAGAACCAGCTACAGATCGAAGAGCAAGGGAGGATGAGAGCAACAGCAGGAAACCAAGGAAAGGCAGAAGAGCTACACCAGCAACCATTTGCCCGAATCAGTTGCTGATATCTAGTTATTTGGTTAATTATACATTTATCTAGTTAGTTAGTTATTTAATAAGTTATTTATGTAATTTCTTATTTTTTTCAGTTTACAGGGACCAGCTATATGACGACAACCAGCCACAGCCCGAAGACCAGACTTGCCGAGGAACAACCACCAGACCAAGATCCAGCCACCAGACCAGTGAGGAGGGCATGGTGAGAGATAGCAGAAACTGGAAACTAAGGCAAAGAAAGGAAACCAAGGAAAGGCAGAAGAGAAACAGCAGCAACCATTTTGCCTGATTCAAATGTCAGATACGATGTAAGTCACTTAATTAACCATTTATTTATTTAGTGATTTGTTTAATAAGTAATTTATGGAAGTACTTATTTTTTTCAGTTACATTGACCAGCTACACGTCAACAACCAGCAACAGACCCAGAACCAGCCACACACTGATGAGCCGGGGAGAATTAGAGCAAAAGCAGAAAACCAAAGAATGGCTGAAGAGAAACAACAGCAACAAGTTGCTCGAATCAAATGCGAGATGTGTTGTAAGTCTGTATCCAGTTATTCAGATAATTATAAATTTACTCAGTTATTTGTTTAATGAGTTATTTATTTAGTCACTTGCGTTTTCAGTTACGAGCACCAGCCAAATGCTGACAACCAGCTGCTGACTGAGCGCCAGCCACATGCCGAGGGCCACCACAGACCAGTGAGCACGGGAGGGTTAGAGAAAGAAACAGAAAACCAACGAAAGACTGGAGTGCAACAACAACAACAGCAACCATTTCCCTGAATCAAATGCAGGTACGAGGTAAGTCTTTATCTAGTTATTCAGTTAATTATATGAGTTATTTATTTAGTCACATACTTTTTCAGTTACAATCACCAGCCACACGCTGATAACCAGCTACAGACCCAGAACCAGTCACACGCCGACAACCAGCCACCACACCAAAGACCAGCCACAGACCGATGAGCAGGGGAGGGAGAGGTGGAAACCGAGGAAAGGCAGAAGAGAAACAACATCAACCATTTGCCTGAATCAATTGCTGATATGAGGTATGTCTTTATCTAATTCAATTACTTATACAGTTATTTATTTAGTTATTTGTTTAATAAGAAATAAGAAATTTATTTAATTATTTTTTCAGGTACGAGGACCAGCCACACGCCAACTGCCAGCTACAGACCCAGAACCAGTCACAGCCACCAGACCAAAGACCAGCCACAGACCGATGAGCAGGGGAGAGAGAGGAGGAAAACTGGAAACCAAGAAGAGGCAGAAGAGAAACAACATCAACCATTTGCCTGAATCAATTGCAGGTATGAGTATGTCTTTATCTAGTTCAGTTACTTATACAGTTATTTATTTAGTTATTTGTTTAATAAGAAATTTATTTAATTACTTTTTCAGTTATGAGGACCAGCCACACACCAACTGCCAGCTACAGACCCAGAACCAGTCACGCACCGACAACCAGCCACCAGACCAAAGACCAGCCACAGACCGATGAGCAGGGGAGGGAGAGGAGGAAAACTGGAAACCAAGAAGAGGCAAAAGAGAAACAACATCAACCATTTGCCCGAATCAGATGTCAAATACGCTGTAGGTCTTTATCTATCTATTCAGTAGATTATATATATTTATTTATTAAGTTATTTCTTTAATAGGTTATTTATTTAATCACTTATTTTTTTCAGTTGCAGTCACCAGCCTCAGCCAACAGTCAGCCACAGAAAAATGACCAGAGACACGCCTAGGACCAGCTATCGACCGAAGAGCAAGGGGGGGATGAGAGCAACAGCAGAAAACCAAGGAAAGGCAGAAGAGCTACAGCAGCATCAATTTGAACAAATGAAATTACAAATTCGATGTCTTCTAGTTTTTCCGCTAATTGTGTATTTTTTCAGTAATTTATTTATTCACAGTATGAGCCACGGGCACCGAGGGCCAGCCACCACATGGAAGTCCAGCTGTCAGAACGAGGACCACCCACAGGCCGATGAGCATGGGAGTGTGAGAGAGAGGAAAAGCTTGAAACCAAGGAAAGGCAGGAGAAACATCAACCATTTGCCCGAATCAAATGGCAGATACGACGTAAGTCCTTATCTTGTTATTCAGTTAACACTTTTTAGTTTAGTGTTTAGTGTTACATCGTAAATCTTAATTCGTAAGAATTGAATCTTGAGGGGTCATAAGAGTTACATGCAAAGTGTCAACTCTTAGGTACTAAGCGTTAAGTTTAAAGGCTTGAGTGTAAATTCTTGTGTTTATTTTAAAATACTAAATGTTAAGTGATAGGCGTTAAATGTTGAGTGATAGGTGTTAAGTAATATGTGCTAAATGCTAAGTGTTAATTAATAATTTATAAATGTTAAAGGTTTAGCTTTCGTGTTATATGTTAAATATAAAGGGTTATATACTGCGATATATACCACAGAACGTGCAACAGGTAAGGCAGGTGGTTCCCAAGCTTTGATTTTTAATACGGAACGCCCGACCGGTAAGAGGCTGGTTTGGAAGATGGCGATTTTTTTATATGTTACGTGCGAAAGCTAAGACGGGTGGTTCTGGGTCTTTGATTTGTAAACAGAATGTGCGACAGCTATTGCCGATTTGTTCTGTAGCTAATTAAGGACCATATTATAATTCATATTTGATAGGTTTACATAATTCATATGCTGTAATTGCTGAAATTTTTACCAGTAATAATTGGCATATTCTCGCTTTTTCTATTTCATATGCTGTAATTGCTGAAATTTTTACCAGTAATAATTGGCATATTCTCGCTTTTTCTATCTCTATTGTAAAATTTTTCTTTATGATATTCATGGTGACGTATTAGATATTACAATGAAAAATGATTTGCATTGAGGCATGTTACGAATTGCACTACAAAAGTTCACTTTGAGTTCAAACTTCCTTGGAAATGTGGCCACTTCCGGAATTTATGTAAACACCAACCCATTTTCCATGAGGTAAGGGCAAACTTTAAAAATTCGTAGAAAAAATCGCCGGATCGTTTCCGGAAGACGGAAAGTTGGACTACTTATGTACAGAGCTATCATCAGGTAAAATTTCATGACTTTCGGAAACAGTGGGTAAATCTACACCTGTATGCAACTTTTCCATGATAATAATAATGAGTCACTTAATTTTTTGTTGTTGATGTTTTATATATATATATATATATATATATATATAATATATATATATATTGGTTTTGTTTAAATTAGGATTTCTACTGATCTTCGATTACCGCTCTGAACGGTTACCAAAGATCTCTGTGCATTCATAGTAAGTATTTATGTTTCAATATTTTTTGTTGAAAATTAATAAGTCTGCAAGAGTTTACTGGCGATGGTCATTTTCCAGCATCTGGTACAGTTTTAGACTAAAGCTGTAACAGAAAATTTTTCAACGTCTCCAGAATTCTACAGTGAAAGTATAAAATTATTTTTAATTGGCCTATTAACTGTTGAGGTCTTTTTAATTTATGTGTATTTTGTATTTCTGATATTTCTTCAAGTTCTTATCTACCACGTTCTTTTTGCATTCTTATCGTTTCTGTTTACACGATCCCCTCGGTTCACCTTTGACCCTTTTATCTCCAGAATTCTTTCCATTCTTGTTAAGCCTCTGTATTTTCTTGTTTTTATGCTCAGTCTGGCTAGTTGAGTTTCTCTTAAAATTACTCGGCATATTCTAATTAGATATTAGGCCTAACTGTAATTAAATTGGATAGATTGAAAACATTTTAAATTCATTTTTTCCATTTTCCAGATGGATCATCATTTGCAGTTTAGAACCTTTAACTATTTCTTGAGTAGTTATGTGGTGAGAGCACTTGTGGTGGGAGTTACTGTAAGAAACAGTGGTGTAAACATTACATTACATTTTGATACATCCTGAATACCTACTCTTTGATCCTGCTTGTCTGGATTGATCCCCTTGTCCTCAATTTCCTGCTGCTTCTTGTTCATTTCTTTTACTCATTCCACCACCTCCTCCTACTCCTTATACTCATCATCCTCATTTTTGTCCTTGTCCTACTCCTCATTGTCCTTGCCCTCCTCTTTGTCCATGTCCTCCTACATGTCTCTACTTCTCATCCTCCTTGCCTTCCTTCTCCTCCTTGTTCTTGTCCTTTCTATGCTCTTCCCTGATCTTCCTCCTCCTCCTGATCCTCCTCTTCCTCTCATCCTGTGCCTTTCGTAATGCCAGTTTCATCCTCTTCCATGTAGTCACCCTCTTCATCACTCTCGTGTTTCTCTTTCTGGCCCTTTCTTTCTTGGAAAGGACACTCCTCGACTTTTCTCCTCGGAAGGCGTTTTCTGGTTCCTTGACCTTGGCTTTCCTGACCTGCTTGTTAAAACGACTGAGATAAGTTTGCACATGGAACGGTACTTGGCCGTGATCTACACAGCTTCCTAATAGCACTTGGACCGGAGGAGCTCTTGGCTGCGGGCCGTTGATATAACTGCCATCAGATGCCTCCTATGCTCAGACCATATTGAAGATTGAACTCGGCATCTTCTTCTGCTCCTGTCGGCGTTTTATTGATGGATAGGAGTACTTATATAACGCCTCTAGCAGGCTCTCAGAGGCGCTTTCCTCCTCTGAGGATTTTGCACTTGTCTCTGTCTGTCTGTCTCTCTTTCTTTCTGTATTTCTCTTTCTCTGTCTATCTGTCTCTTTCACTCTCTGCATCTGTCTGTCTGTCTATCTGTCTGTCTGTCTGTCTGTCTGTCTGTCTGTCTGTCTGTCTGTCTGTCTGTGTCTGTCTACTTATAGACAGTTGGACGATTGATTATTATCCAGTGACGGAGCGACAGGTGATCGGGTACCCGCTTAAATTGGACTCAGGTACATGGGCTGCATTTTACCAAACTTTCTGTCTAGAGTATTATAGGCCTAGGCCTACATTGATGAGATGGCTGGCATCCAGCTGTAAAGATGAGAACGAGCCTAGATGCCTCTATGCATCACTTAGAACGAGCAACATGTGTGGCTCGTTGTATTTGCCAATGGAGCCTCACGAATCTTCATTACGTCGTTCCGTGCGATTTTGCTTGGAAATGACCATCGTTTGATGCTTCGTGCATTAGGATAACGGCGCTATGGAAATTGGCATATTAGATTAGATTGAATTGGATTGGATTAGAATAGATTAGATAAAATATGCTGCGCTGTTTAATAACTGGCTGGAATTATCACCAGGAACATTGAACAGTTTTGTCGGTAATTGGCTGCGATCCAGAATTGACTTCTGGAAGATGCTTCAGATCATCGACGTTGCCAAGGAAACGTAACCTGCTGCTGCTGCAGGCGTGTATCTGTGCTAATTGGTAGGGAAGTCAGTGAGTGCAGAACCCTTGTGTTGCATTAGACGCTGAATTTCGTGGTTGAATTCCGACGCCGACAGGCTTCTGCACATAGAGCATAAATAATGATCATTGTAATGTAATAGGATGTAACAGAATGGGAGAGTGTAACTTTCATTGCAAATTTGTATGGCGCCATTTCATGAGAAATTCATCAGAGGTGCATGACGAATTGGTAAATAAAAGTTAATGCACAAGGTTTTCTGTAGCGATCTATGGCGTCTACCTTGCTCATTTTTCAACGAATTTTAACGGGTGGGGTCCCTCGCCACCAGTGCCCGTTTGAATGGGGGCCACGCCATTTAAGGTCCCTTTGTATGGACCGTGCTAGCCCAAGATTCAGATCTCTTAAATGAGCCACGACGGGGACGCAAACCGACATCCTCACCTTCAGAGTCGCCTTGACGTATGCGTTTACCGAAGTAACTAACCAGGCCAGCATAGGGTACCACTTGTGTGTACACGTCCTGGTCAACTGCACAAGGGCACAGTGACCAAATTAATTCAGCCGTTGCTAATTAAGGGAAGGGGTAATATTAATAGACAACGTCCGGTCAATTAGTAGGAAATACTTGCTTTTATCGCCAGAGATCATAAGCGACCAGTTCATTATGTTTATTTAACTGATCTGCATTTCGGGTCAGTTATTATCGGTTAATTGATGTAGCGGTCTGTCTGTATGTCCGGCTGGCTGCTGTATTTCAAGTGGACACGTGACTCCCTCATCCAGTTAATAACTGCTTCCAATGATGCGTTAAATTGTCGCCCATAGCTCGTCTCTCCATCAATATTAGCATCAACATCCCGACAATCTCACTGAGACGTTTTTAAAGGGCTCTGCAGAAAGACCCAAATATATGTGACCTGGTTAGCTAGATTGATTAAAGCGACGACGATGAAGTGATGATGATGATAATTACCACGACGACGATGATGAAATGGATTGTGCCTTTTTTCCTTTTCCATTTTCTGCCATCAACCAGAGAACGGAACTTACAGACGTACTAGACTGTATGTCTGGTGTCTCCTGCCTTATGAGAACTTTGCAAAACATTCGCACAGATGTCGTCAGATGTCGCCAGAGGTCGTCATAGAGCGATAACAAATTCAAAGGCAGAGGAATCTGCGATTCGAATTGCGTTGCTTGACTTCAGCTGCTGCTGCTGCTGTAACCGCTGCCACGTGTTAGCGCTTCCAAAAGCTAAATGCTAATAACGCAGACATCTAACGAAAATGCTGCCAAATTCTGTGCAAACTGTATGGCCTGTTGGCCGAGTGGGAGGTGTACCGTCGCTATGGAAACTGACGGGTTAGCACCTTACGTCTGACTCGGTTGCTTTGATTAGATCGGAGTTTCGTGTTGTCTTGGTAACCGCTGCCACTCCACTGCCTCTCAGTCTCGTCTGGTCTTTGCGAATACTGTAATCGAGTCGTATTGGATGGAGATACTTCACGTGTGGCAATAGCTTGCTGAATCTGCAGCTGCAGCTCGTGATCGTGAAGATGTTTGTAGAGGGAGGCGGCAGTTTGTCGTGTCGCTTGGCTTGGTCTCTTTTGATGCGTTTAGGTGCGTGTGTAGGTGTGCGTGTTTAGGTGTGCGTGTTGTGTGCATGTCGTGAGAAACATTCAGTTCGAAAGGCTGTGCTTGTCGTGTGGAGCTAAAATGAATCACGTAGCTGGTCCTTTCATGCTACGGAAAATTTTCTTTAACTTGGTAAATTGACAATCTTGGCTAAACGATTATCTTAATTCATCTAGTGCACCTTTAATTTGTTCTCTGCTGTGTTCCATTGGCCTCTAGTTGTGGGAGTAGTATTCAATCAGGTTTTAAAGGGTCAGATCGCAATTCGACCCGGCTTCTCCAACGCTTCATGATTTAGAGTGCGATTTTGACGAAGCGACCGTAGACTGATGTCTTGGGCATTGTGATAATGGCGCTATAGAAGTCTTTAGATTAGATTACATTAGATTATGTTAAATTAGATTAAGAATGGATTACCATTCTACTACTGAATTGGTTGAGAAGACTGTTTATAGGCGATTCGAAGCGCATCAGGTAATCAAACGATAGGTGCATCATTTTGGAAGATAAAATGTTCAGCTTCGTGCTTTTCGGAAACATTTTGTATACTTGTAAGCAGCTTGTGTCGGTTTTAAGCCGAGTAAGTACACATTAGGCGTGACTTGGGTGCACAGAGAAATATCTCCTGGTAGTCTACACTCGATGATCTGCTCAGGATCCAAATTTCATTGTGGGCTATCAGTCTAGACTCTACTGAAGTCCATTTTGAAGCATCACACTGTTAAAACTCAATCACACCGTCTTCTTTTGCTTGGATCGGCTCTCCTGCTGTTTCGTAGTTGAGTGGCTTTTTTGATGTTTCTGCCTGTGGCGGATCTTAGCGATAGATCGCTTTGGGTTTCAGTGAAAACGCCTAACCAGACTTGGCATGCCCCCTTTGCTTTGGGGCAAACCACTGAGTTGGCCGCTCCAGTCTGGTAAGAGCATGGGTTGCCTGGTGAACTTGTCGAGTGGGGAAAGTGATGATGAAACTGGAATCCAGAATAACTGGTCCTCAAAAAATCCTGATGACTATAAGAAGGTGGAAAACAGAGTGTGCGGCACGGTGGTATATCGGTAACGCGTTTGGTCAGTGATCATGCTGTTGCTGGTTCGACTCCATGTAACGACCATTGGCAAGCTGTTTGCGCACACCGTGCTTCTGTCAGCAGGCAGTGTAATTTGGTACTGGCGTAAGCTGGGAAGTAGTCGTCAAGTCCTGCGATGCACTGGCCTCGTGTCTAGGATCTTGGGATTCGTCCATTGCCGGCTCAAGGGCCTAAAGAAAAGGAAATGAGTGCCTCCCCTACGTCTCACTTGTGGGATATGGGATACTTTACTTTACTTACTTAAAACAGAGTCGTCAGTGAAAATACTGATGATTAAAAGTCTGCACAAGTTGTCAAAGTTAAGTGCGGCTTTGCTTTGTTACCCCGCCAGCCCTTCCTCCCAGCAGCGCCCCTTTGTAAAGTTCTTGCTCGGGTTACACTGGTTTCAGAGATCTCGTCGTATTTTGGCTTTTTTGGTGAATGAATTTAGTTTTCCATCGTCTTCCCTTTGCAGTTTTCCAGTTCAGAGTCAGCAGCAGGCGAGAAACAGAGTAATTACTGTCTTGCTGGGTTCGAGAAAATTCCTTGAAAGCGAAATCCCGTCAGTTTCACTTGAAGTCTCCAACTGAGTTCATCAACGCACAGAGAAACTAGAAACCCATTATTTTGTTTCTCGGCCGAATTCAAAGAATTTCTCCCTAACAACAACTCTGACAGAAACCGGTAGTTCAACGCCTGACTTAAGATAGAAATGAATGTGTGTGTATTTGTGATAGGACTGCGATGTAGAGTTTGGTTGGGATACAGAGGCAGCTGGGAAGTGAGGATGTTGGTTGGGATACAGAGGCAGCTGGGAAGTGAGGATGTTTAGATGCGACATCCAGACTGTTGCTGCTCCCCTTCTGTCAGTGGTAACTGAATAAGGAGGTCGACGGCTCTGACTACGGGCGCAGTTATGTTCATGCAGCCGTTGATTATCTAATTTCGTAAATGATTGAAGAGTTTGGTTGTCAGAGGGCGTCCAATAACTGATCTAATAATAGACGATGTCGTGGCGGTCGGTCTCTTTGAAGTATCGTTGAAGTTGAAGCTATTCTGACGGAAATTACATTTGTGAATGTGTTTCAATAATAACTGAGTTGGAAGATATCAGTTTTAAGGATGTTTCTGAGTGAAGACAACAGGGCCCTTCAGAGATTCAGAGAGGCCCGGGCAACTGCCAATACGAGGCCCATATCTCGAAGCACTCCTCTTTCACAGATCATATCCTCTCTTCTTCCTGTTATCCCTCTTTCCGCTCCAATCCCAAACATCACCCACCGTAGTCGCCACGCTGTCTCTCTGCCTGATTTGGATCTTGATCTGGAACCAAACCCCTTTTTCCTCTCGATTTGGTTTTTGACTGAGCACCTTTGAATAAGATGGTCCCCGTGATGTGGACGTTGGGCGCTGTAGAAATCTTGAGATTACGATTACGAGGCATGCACATCATGAGCCTACTAAATCGCAGTTGTGAATTATAATACGAAAAGGAGAAATAAATATTAATAATTAGTAATAAAATAAATGAAAAGAATTCGAAAGATCTCTTGCTACTGTAGTTACCGAATCATTAATAGCAAATCTTTGGTTCAAATAAAAACATTTCTTATTTTAAAGTAGACGAAAAACAGTATGCAAAGACGAGGCCCCCATGTGAGGCCCTGGCCCTGCTGACCCCCTCTGTTGGGGCCTGGAGACAGGGAGGTGCCTGAAGCGTTGGTATCCTTTCAACTGGATAGGGTTTGAAATCCAAACACACTGACATGAATTTAACTCTACACCTTCAAGCATTTCAGTCGTCGTATAGAGTCGTGATCCTAGCGCTAAGAAAAGCACGTATGTTTCATCTTTGGGTCCACAGTATCAACATAATTCTATGTTGAGTCATGAAAACAATTTTTTTGCAAAAATAATGTTAAGTTATGGGGAGGACGTATGGATTGCAGTGGGCCGTGCAGGGTTGTTTAGTCAAACTGGGAGCCACGAGGTACCTGATACCACAAGATCTGCCATGTCAGTTTGAATTAAAACGAGTTTCTCCCTTTCAAGCAGTTTTTGCCTCTTGAAATTTTACGCCATGCTGGGCTTCTTTAAAACTGAGACTCCCGCTGTGAAGATCAGAGCAGATCCTTCTGAGCTGCCTTCCAGCACTGACTGTCTATCCTTTTTGTCTCTTTTCCTCCCGCTCTTTCTCCTCCTACCTCTGCCAGTCTGCCTCCTCCTCTTTCTCTACCTCCTAATCTGTCTCCTCCTCTTCGTCCTCTTCCACTTTCTCCTCATCTTGCTCTGCCTCTGCCTCCTTTTCTTCTTCCTTGCTCTCTTCTTTCTCATCGTCCTCCTTCTGTTCTTCGCCCTCCTCCTTCCTCTCCTGATCTGCCTTCTCTCTTCTTTCTTTCCGCCTCGCTAACCCCACCGCTTCCTACTCCTCTTCTTCCTTCTCCTCCTCTTCTTTCCCCTGCTCTGCCTTCTCTTCGTTGTGCTCACCTTCCCCTTCTCCTCCTCCTCCTCCTCCTCTTCCACCTGGTCCTTTTCTTCTTCCTTCCCTTCGTCCTCCTGTCCTGCCCTGTCAGAGAGAACGTGTGTCTTTCAGCAGGGTCCTTGAAGTTTGACTTCTACAAGAGCGCTGGAATCGCTGTCAATCAGTCAACAGCGCACAGGTATTTATTTGTTAGAAGCCCTCGCAAAAACAGACCGAGCCGAGGCGAACCAGGTCATCAGTCAGAAGATCTGGGCTTTAGTGTTTCGTATAGGACTGGCTGTTCCCCAGGCTACTAGTATCGTTTGGTGTCGTTGTGGATGTTCCTTTGTACCTTTGGGTATGTCTGTATTTATGTGTGACTGTTTGCTGATTACGTTATGTTGTTTCGTGAGGTATATAGATAAAAATGCAGCTGATAAAACCCTAGAAAGTAAAGGCCTGAGACCATACTCAGTATAAGCTCAGAGGCGTAGGAAGGGTAGTGCAGAGGGGAAATTGACGCCAGGGTCAGAGGTTATGGGGAGGCAAATGAACGAAGCAAAGAACAGTGTAGCAATTAAACATTTTAATTTTCGAAATTTAGTTTAGGCTTTGGACAGAGGGCGCAGATTTTGTGCTTCTGCCCTGGGTGCTGTATAAGGAAAGGCATCTCTCCATCTATCTATCTATCTATCTAGGTTATCTATCTATATATCTATCAGAACATTTATATGGCACCTTTAAAGAACTTCTCTGAGGTGTTGAATTACCACTGCTATCTCCTTTCGAGTAGAGCGTTACTGAATGTAAATACTAAATACCATAACGTTACAATGCTAGTGTCAGCATTACACTGCCATTTACATTACATCATTGCTTTACATTGGTTTACATAGCATTAGTAAATAAATATAACTCTCCTGTTTGATTTACTCATTTTCTTCTTGGAAGGATCGATGGAAGAGAAGTTTGTGGGCGATGAGAACGGACTTCATAGTATCAGTTACCTAACTGCTTTTGAAAAGCAGCTTTCGCTAATGCACAGCTTTTGTGGATTGGATTCCAGTTGAGAGTTAGGGGCAGAGTGGATTTAGATTGCAAGAAAGCTTCAAGTTGTTGTCCGTAGCCATATCATCATCACACTGGAACATCATCACACTGGAACATCATTACATTGGAACAGCATCATCACACTGGAACATCATCACACTGGAACATCATCACACTGGAACATCATTACATTGGAACAGCATCATCACACTGGAATTTCATACGGGAACATCGTGCAACATGGACTGTGTCAGCTGTGGAAGGGAGCTCAGTGCAACAAGATAAGATATTTTGATTTAGAGACAGTATCCATCCCAAATGAAAATATTTCCCCAAATGTGTGCGCACGCACGCACGCACGCAGAGACGACCGATTGAGTGCGAAGTGACCAGGCTGGTGATTCAGAAGATGCCCTGTGGCTGTTTTGACTTCAAACAAATCAAGAACAAATGTTGAACAGAGACGATGCAGTCAGCTAATTCCTGCGGCTTCATCATTCGGTTCCCATCAAACAACAACATCGCGATTTTGTTTCAGGCAGCAGCAGCAACAGCAGCGAGAACGAACAACCAGCATCCCAAAATCATAGTCAACGCTCCATATCTGCAGTCGATGACTTCAGAATCATCTTCATCTTCATCTTCTGTTAGCAGCATACACACAACATGAAGTACTACATTGTTCAGCTTGCATTTCATAGCCATGGATGAATGATTACATAGACCATCGTTTATTCCACAAGGAAAGGTTGGTGATCATGGGCCTCGGTTGTGGAACAGAGGCACACGTCCCCAAACATCTGAGAACGTTTAAAATTTTTAGACCGGGCGTGAATTTGTAAGAGTGACGAGCAAACAGATTGTCAAATACTTCATCAAGTTAAACAAAGCATAAAATGTTCAGAGCAGATTTATGCTGCTGTTGGTAATAATAATACGATAGTCATTCAGTGTTTGAAGAAATAGCTTTTCGCATTTGCTGGACCACGATGATGGATAGACAGCGGGTGTCATGTTCATTGGAGAACCCGTGTGCCGTAGATTTCCCTGGATTAGACAGTGGCCCCTACGGCTTCCTGTGCAAAGGAGGAGAATGGCGCATGGCCTCGATGCAGTCAGGTTCCAGATGATCACAATGGAAGAAGAATGGGAGACCGGACCAGGTTAAGCATCTAGGTAACACGAGACGGGAGGATGTGACATTAGATCGTGTGGCTGGGAAGATATGCTAGCGAATATATTATGCACGCCGGCCACAATGGGATCTTGGCTGGACAACGAAACATGCTTACATTTGCATACGGTCTATTGTCATTTGCTGAAGCTCACCTAGAAGCACGTGCACGCATATAAACACACGTGCAAACACACACAGAGTGTGTGAGTAATACTGAGACACTTTCTCGGAACATTTAAAAGATGAGAACGCCGACGAACATGTCTCGCCACCATTTTTTGTTGCTGGAAAGAATAATGTCTAGGTGTAAATAATCTACTCCAGTCTCAATGAAAACCTTAAGGTCCTAAAAAGGTCATGAGAAATATGTGTTCTCCCCACTGTTGAAAACCGATATCGCTAATGCACAGCTTGGGACAGTCAGAGATTTACGCCAGCTGGACAGATTTCTATGAATCGGGACATTTGCAAAAGTATTCTGGACATGTACACAGTGCCTTTCTGTGTCTCTGCCGCTGAGCAGGTATCTTGAACGAGGCAAAAACATGGCCGAACATGATCATACTGATTGGTATGTGTTGTTCATTCGCAAGACCCACACTCTTACTAAAATATGCATGTTGGGTGATTAGTTCTCTGGACGAATCTTATTACACTGTTTGCTTAAATATCAATGACATAAAATATTATTTTGCCTCCATTTATGACAACAAATCCGTAGCACTCTGTTGTGTATATCTCGGTATATCGGCTTCTGCTGTGCTGTCCAATCCAGAATCAAGGAAAACTGACATGGACATCCAAGAGGCCACAGAAAATTAGAACCATGAACACAGAAATATAAGACAAGAACAACACCACTCGACACAGTGATTCCGACAGTGCAAAACTTAAAGCGGTCGCCAGATGGCATATTAAGTGACATAAAAGTGACGTGTTAAGTGACGTGAAAGTGACGCATTAAGTGACATGATAGTGATGTATTAAGTGACATTCGTCGGCTAAAGATGGATTGACAAACGCCGGTAATCGGACAATTTGCCAACCGCTTGACTTGGACCTTAGTAAACCCTCGAGTGGACACTCGATAATAAACAAACAAAATAGTCGATGAGAAACGTTTTGACGATTTCGTGACGCTAATCCCGTTTCAAAGGCGATGGATGGATTGTTGTTTGTGTCAATTGTTCCAAAAAGGCCGTTCGGCGTTTAATGGACAAGACGTCTGTTGACAGAGCTGTCACCGAGCTCTCTGTCAAACTGGGTCGGGCTTCTTCTGAGTCGTGGCCGCCCTTTTGGCCCGAGTTGACTTGCCTCTGTTTTCTCAAGTAAATATTATCGTCTGTATAATTCTTGCCATTGACGAAGACAGTGGACCTTCAGGGCAATTAGTTTTGCCACTGGCAATGTCCCGTCAGCGGGCAATTTCAACTGTTCATCTCGGCGAACACAGCTTGTGTGGTAAGGTGCCTTGCGTTCTTCGGGCGTGTCAGAAGTTTTTAATTCCATGTAGGAGTTTAGGAAATTTAGCAGCTGGTTGCATCGTTTGAAGCGACAAGTGGCAATCGGGTCCGAAGACGAGCAGCTTGAGATTGGCTTTGAGACTGTGCTGTTATGAGTGCTTGTCCCGGTGAAAGCAGTTCAGCAGGAGCTGCCATTAAAGAGGAAAGCGCAGTCTGTTTATGATGATGTTTGAAGTTTTTGGATCCAGTTGTGTGTGTGTGTGCGTGTATGTGTGTGTGTGTGTGTGTGTGTGTGTGTGTGTGTGTGTGTGTGTGTGTGTGAGAGAGAGACTCTAACATCGTTTCTGATTTAAGGTTTTATGAATTCTGGCATTTGTCCTAAAACATCTGGTTAAATGTGTAGTTGTTATATGTATGTAGAACTTTGTTATGTATGAGCTGTTAAGTGCATAGCTGGAGGGCACGATGCTTGTTTGGCATTTTGGCAGAGCTTTTAATCGGCAACACCGGTTACTTTATCGGTGTGTTTTTAAAATTATCGGCACAGTTGGTTGGCTACTGAGCTTGGCTTGGATAAGGCTAGGGGTTGAGTTCCCCATTTCTCAGGTAGCTTAGTGGCATACAAAACTCCGCCACTGCCAGTCCCACCCCTGGATAAAGGATGAGGGCAACGCTAATCATCTTCTTTATGACACAGCGTCGTTAAACAACTACAAACATAGTGGTATACTGCTAACACATTTCCCAGTGTCTGAGATTCAAATCTCGATGATTTGTGTGGATCTGACAATGTGTTTTATTGTTAGCGTTTGCCACCCTGATAGATGGGGGTTTGTTGAGGGATCAGACGATTGGGAGATCTATATTTTGAAACCGTTCTGTAGGTCAGACTCAAGAGTTGTTGGTCAGCGCTGAGCAGTTTGGTGTAAATGGTTCTCGTGTGTCTCGAGGGATTTTTATGGTTGGTTTCTGTCATCAGCGCAATTGATTTGGTGACAGCCTGACGGTGCTGGACAGGTGATCTCATAAAACAGGTTGCGGCTGATGGGTAAGTGGAGCAGCAGACGAAACCTGAATCGTCCTCCCTGTGTGGCATCGAAATACTTAACCAAACAATTTCAAGGGATCAGATGGAACGCCCTCGTCCTATTTCCCTAATTAGAAAATACTTGAGAGGTTTTAAGAGGCTTTTCATAGACACCCAATAACCAATGACTGAATGCTTTTGTGCCAGTCTATCTTCTGATCGGTTTCTGAGATTTCTTGGCAGAACTGATGCAATTACCGTTTGAATTCCAAGAGCATTTTTGCTGTAAATGTTGGTTGTTTGTACAGATATCCTTCAGATTGACAAATCTCTTGAACTTACATATCTGGAAGCTACTGGGTTTTTGCTTTTTCTAGTTCAATAATTGAATTATTATAGAGCTTTGTTGCAGGAAATGATATTTTTGGTTACTATCGGTCATGCGCTATCAGAGATTTGTTCAGTAAGCAGAAGAACTGGGCTTCGGTAGAATTTTCTATCATCTGGTTTTGCTGTCGGTATGTTTTATGTTTCTAGAAGAAGGAGACAGAAATTCATATTGATGTATCATTTATGTAGCTCCAGCAGTAAACGGAAATCCGGGTCAGGATAATTGATGGTAATTCAATTTAACAGCTCAGCAGTGACTCACCGCGTCCACCGATTTCCCTGCGTCACAGTGTATTACTTGCTGAAATGAGAACAGTCTGTCTGTGTGTCTGTCTGTGTGTTCTGTCTGTCTGTGCATCTGTCTGTGTGTGTCCGCGTGTGTGTGCGTGTCTGTCTGTCTTTGTCTATAATTTTCTAGAAAACTTCTTATGTGCATCAGTCAGACAAATAGACAAAGAGCATCAGGTTTGTCTGTGTTTATCTTTCTGTCCATCAGTTTGGGTCTTTCTCTCTGTCTTTCTCTCTGGTCTTCCAATTTGGATGTCTCTCCATGATGCTGGTATTGTTCCTGTTGTCGTTGTCTCATTCCTGTGTTCAGCTTCTTCTGTGTTGACAAATCTGCCTGGGTCGTCGGAATATATTTCTCACCAAGTCGGCGTCGGCTTTATCGCTGTTCGCATCTTTAGCAAATGCTTCTTCAGCGTTGAGACTGCGAGGGATCGTAATTGGTGGTCACCGTTCGTCATCGTCTGTGGCTGGACACAAAAGCCACGTCGCTTAGGATGACCGCCTGCATAGTTGCAACACACACCCACAAAAATTGCTTCATGGTGTTGGGTGGCTGGGTGGGTGGCTGGCCGGCTGGCTGGCTGCATCCACTGTTATATTGTTCCTTCACTATCCTTCTACAACATATCTCTCCAGTCACCTGCTACTGACCGACTGACCTACTTCAATTTGCACAGATTTATTTGCAGACAGCCGGTTGCACTGTGCAACCGAACTTTGGTAAGAGTGAGTCTTAATTTACAGCAGTAAGTGCCTACTTTACGTGGGGTCTGTGATTGGCTGAGGGTTGTTCAGCGCAATAATCCTGCGATGGAGCCAGGAACCCCTCTCCAGGGCAGCAACACTTCCTCCACTTGGTGAATTCCAGCACAGACCAGCTGTTGGGGTCTCATAAATCTCCTGAAGACTGCAACAAACATCAGTATTTCATGGAGTCCAGTAGTTGACCTGAAACGACCGCTTACTATACAAAAACTTTCGTATGAAGCATATGTCTACAGTTAAGTAAGTAAGCCAGCTAGCCAGTATTTCACTTACATCTAATCTCGTTGTATGACTGTAATTTAGCACCGCTATTGTTATGCATTCTAATCTAATCTAATCAGTGATATTTCCTGACCGTTACATGGTTTGATTCCCCCACTCAGATTCTGATTTGACACCAAAACTGGCCAAACAACTTGCCTCTTGCGGACTTGACTTGATATAGCGCCGGTGAATAAGGCGGTCTTCCTCAGGAAGTTTTTGTTTGGAGCAGAGTGATTTACATTTGTACTTTGGATTGTGCAGGAAGACACGGAAGGCAGTTCAGCTGTGACATCTGACTTACATACATGTACCAAGCGCTCCGTGTATGGAAGATTGCAAGTGGAAATGGATTTGTCAAGTGCAGGGTGGAAAGGAGTGGTTTCAGTGGAGACTGATCTATCCAGGTAAAAATGTTCCACTGTTCGAAGGTACGTTAAAGGTTATGCATACTTTATTTTTACGCACAAGGCAGATAGCGCAATCAAAAACACAAAAGAAAAATTTAAAAAAACGAATTACAAAAACCAAAAGAAACCTTAAACTATTTGGCCATTTGAGACGGAATTTCCAGTGTCTGCTGGCTGGTCGTGTTGTGCTTGGGTTGAAAGTCATGGAACAAATCTCTTATTAGTCACTTTGAATGGCAGTTCATTCAATGAAATGATGTATCGTTCGGCTCTTCTGATGAAACGGGACAAAGCAAGAGAGAAAGACAGAGACAGAGAGACAGAGATCAGCATGCATCGCCATTGAGAACACTGTTGTGCTATTCCATGTCAGTTTTCCTTGATTCTGGATTGGACAGCACAGCAGAAGCCGATATACCGAGATATACACAACAGAATGTTACGGATTTGTTGTCATAAATGGAGGCAAAATATGTCATTGATATTTAAGCAAACAGTGTAATAAGATTCGTCCAGAGAACTAATCACCCAACATGCATATTTTAGTAAGAGTGTGGGTCTTGCGAATGAACAACACATACCAATCAGTATGATCATGTTCGGCCATGTTTTTCCCAGTGAGACGATTGCCTCGTTCAAGATATCTGCTCAGCGGCAGAGACACAGAAAGGCACTGTGTACATGTCCAGGATAATTTTGCAAATGTCCCAATTCATAGAAATCTGTCCAGCTGGCGTAAATCTCTGACTGGCCTTTACCTCTCTTGGATTGATCTCCGGGACCTCCTATGATGGATTCTTAGGTGTGATTGGGGATCGTTTTGTAATGCAGTGCCAGGGCCGGTTGCATGCAATATGCTCTCTGGATCAGACGGAAACTTTCTTCAACTTTGCAGCAGTTCAGAGACAGTCTTTGGAACCTCTTCCGATCCATCACGTGTGTGTTGGCAGTTAACTAGCAGTTCATCCTACTACCTGTTCATTGACTACAGTTTGTGTATTTGCCTGTTTAGCGTCTTTTTGGGAGGCTCTCTTAGACGCACATTGTGTGCAATCTGTGTATGATGATGATGATGATGAGTTCCTTGCCCGAAGGCAGGTCCATTGGCTTTATGCCACCCGAGATGAAATGAGTGAAGTGGTTTCCCGTTGCCTTCCTCATAGACAGTTGCGGATGAGCAACTTGTCCAAGGTCGTTACACAGTGGCTTGAGATGTATAAGCTGCCCAAAGTCAGTGTGGATGTTTGTCAGAATTAAATCGCAAATTTATTACTAAATACGATAATTAAGTAGCTAAATAAACGGAAGATGACTTGCTAATTAACTAGTTTAGCAACCGATGCATTTCCCTCAATGAATTACTGTGTAGGATTTTATTCGTGTGAAACCGAACTTTGCACAGATTCTAAAGTCAACCGCATTGGCTGCTAATCTGCTAACGGTTTGGGAGGGCAACTGAATATATATATTTCTGGGTTTTAGCTTTAACGGCCGATTATTTAGATCTGTTTAACCTTAACCTCTGTCCAGTGCGACGTGGCTCTGCTGGAGGCACACACGTACGTACACCTGATACGCAGCGGACCTTATTTGCCCTCAGTTTTATTGCAGTCATCTTCTTCGGTTTCACATGGCACAGCAGTCGGTCTCACCGAGAGTCACATAACACTGCGTGAATTGCAGTTTCAGTCCTGGTGTAGAGTAGTGAATCTTTGCTACCGTTATTCTTTTGGAGTATGGTAAGTTATGGCATGGTATGATAAAGTCAGGTATGGTATAGTAATAATAATAATAATTAGTAACTTCTGGCGCACCGGTGTCTGATGCACAACGCGTCAAACGATGGCGCACCAAAGCCAAACCGCAATCAGGTCAACATCCAGAAGGTCAGTAAACGAGACAGAGAGGCAGTCTACGGTGGATAAGCAATTTGAAAAATGTAAGTTTTAAGCTGAGGACGAAATGACAGAATGGATGTATAATGTAAACAAAAGAGAACCAAGTACATAACCCTGTGGAATACAACATGTCAACAAAGCACTAGACGAATAATGTCCATTTAAATAAGTTAGGTATAATACGATATAGCATGGTATGGTAGCATATTGTGTGATAGTTATGGTATGGTATAGGAAGACTTGATATAGTAAGATATATATATATATATATATATATATGTCCTGGCATTTTGATCTGTAAGGTGTCGTGTGTATGGTGAGGATGTTTTGAAGTGGAATTGCAGACCATATGCCGTGTGAGCCATTTGACGGATCTGTTGAAGCTGAGAGACTGGAGCAGGTTGTGCTGGATAATGAACTTGGATTGTATGACCTTGCCATTTCATCAGAAAACTCCTCTTTTTACTTGGAAACAATTTGGCCGACATACCTACTGGATGAATTCATTGAAAAATGAGCAGGGTCGAAGCCATACACGGTCGCTATATAAAACCGTATACATTTACATTTACATATACTGGGGCCTGACCTTGCATCTTGGACAGTTCGGGGTATCCGGCGAGAGCAGATTGGTTTGTTGGTTTGAAGAAGCATCGGGAGAAACACGTGTGGCGTCGTGAACTATATAGGCCCTTCCTCCTCCTCTTCTCCTTCTCGTCTTCTTCCTCCTCCTCCTCCTCCTCCTCTTCCTTCTCCTCCTCCTCCTCCTCCTCCTCCTCCTCCTCCTCCTCCTCCTCCTCCTCCTCCTCCTCTTGCTTCCGCTTGGCGTGACTCACACGAGTGCATATTTACAAATGATTTGCAGGCGATCTGGCTTGACCCGTCCGCTGGTCTAGGATGGAGGGGGCGACATCTTGTGCCTTTAGAAAGAACTGTTTCAGGATCATTGCGTCTTGTGTCTGTGTGCTGCGTTTGTTTGGCAAGAACCCTGCCTACTTCTAGGTCTGGTGGAGAGCCCCGGTTGGTTGAATGGAGGACGTGTGTAGGCTCAGCGGGGCTTCCATCCATTCAGATCGTCATGAAGTCTGGCTACTGTGTTCACTGGTCGGCTAACGACTGAATCAAATGAATGTTGCTATGCAGTTAAATGCTGAATAGGCTGAATCATTTCTAGCAACAATTTGAACAGAACGGATGCTAGTTTACAACTTACCCATTCATTCAGTGTAACTCAATGAGTGCAACTGAATGAGTGTAACTCAGTCAGTGTAACTTTGTGTGATTATTTATGCTGCTTCTTTTCATAGTGCTACATGTACCCACTGTAATGTCTTTAGTAATTAGGGGTCGGATGTAGTCGCTTGTTCTGTCCCGTTAAGTAAGTTTCTGGTTTCTGGTAGTATGTCTATGAAATAAAACCCCTTATGCAGCAGAGTGACTAAATATGTAAAACTGGTGTATCTGTGATTCTAAAACTAGAGATTGAAAATCAGTCAGTAACTGCTCCAAGTGAACAATCTGATGATTCTCAATCTGTTATATAGCTCCAATTACGATTTATTTCAGTTGCGTAACAAGTCGGCATTCACGTTAATAAATATAATTGTAATTTTTAGAACATGTAACATGTTGCAATGACTTTGATGACTGAGCTGCGTAACCAGAGCTAAAAGCTTTTATGGCGGAGACGAGTCGCTGAGAATATCTTGGTTTCTTCTGACACAGTTTCTGCGTAGTGTAACAAGATAGAAATCTTGCATTATATGCATTTAAACTCTTCTGTCTTCACTTAGAGCAATTACTAACTGATTTTCTCGTCGGGTTTTGCATACGACCCCCGTGGCGGCTAATTTCTACTAGATTAGAAACTCAAGTTCTGTTCATAAGGAGAATGCTTTGAACGGACCGTTTTTCTCTGGCCATTCACACACTTAGTCACTGATCCATTTGCCAGGTTCATCATACATCACTGGACGCGGATCATCCAAATGATCTGAAGTCCCTGTTACTCGACGCCCTACAAGCAAAAACTATTAAGGATTTTGCCCCGGGGCAAAAACTCGATATTGCCAACTGCCCTGGTTAGTAATTGAAAGACCATCTTAGAGATGGCGGAGGCGGCGACGCAGCTTCTTTGGTGGACATTGCTCCTCGGTTTCGTGTTTGTTATGAAGCATTCATTATTATGAGATGCTGTTATGAATTGCAATGGATGGATTCAGTGGAACTGTCGGCATTCCTTCGCAAATGCAAGACATCTGTGGCTTTACGTGAAACAAACTTTTTGACACGGAATTTTATTGAAAACACCAATTCGCACATAGCTTCGTAACGTGTCAAATCGATTAGAGTTTTCTTTATTGGTGGTGTAGGACAGTCGTAGGACAATCGTTCAGCTGTACGGATGAAGATGCACATCATGTTGATGGAACGCGAACGGAGTCTGTTCTCGTCGGATAAGATTGTCCAGAGTCTGTTTTGTGGATTTCCAAACTATACTTTTGTTGTCTCTGGTAGACTTTTGTTCATTCGGGTCACAGAGTGGGAGAGTAAATGACGGGATGGCATGATGAAGAGCGATTCAGGATGAGTTCAGTGCTGTGCTTTAGAAAGCGCTTTAAAAAGGGAGAGAACCGTAATTTGTCTGGCCAAACAACGTCCAGGGTAGTCTGGATCGGAATCACTTTGATTCCCTTCCAAATGAAGTTAATTAGACGCGCTTGACTGCGTTTCCGACATAGGTGTTGTTGATGACGACCTGAAACAGTTGGCCAGCCATCCACGGAATGGCTGATGACATTTAAATGGAGGCTCGTTAGTCTCGCTTCTCCCTCGTTTCCCCGGGCAGCCCAAAATTCAGTCTATTTTTAGGCAGGGTCGCTGGACCAGTGGTAAGCGTACCTATGACCTGGCCATGATTAGGGCCATAGTTTAAGATATATAATTAGTTGTACATCCCAGTAGGTACTTGGGGGGGTTGAGGGAGGACAGTTTTGCGTTAAAGATAGCCTTAGGAAATTAATCTGCGGCGTGATTCCTGTTCCTTATCAGGTCTCTTCCTTTCTGTTCCGAGACATACGCCATCGCGATGTGAAAAGCTGCCTACAGACGCTATATAAATGTTCGGTTACATACATGTATACATACATAGATATTACACATACATAACATGTATGCTACAAGTGTATATTGGATTTCTGTGGCCGTGTTAAGAACTCAGACCATGAGACGATGCTTCAGACGAGTTCTGTCTACAGAGGATGTGAGCCAGTGTCTTACCGACCCGCTTCTCCATATGACACTTACTAAACAACCTTTCCATCGGCTAACAACATAATGCAAGTTTCATTTGGTTGGCTTTGAAGCAGTCATGTCTGGTTTTGTTACTTACTTTTTACGGAGCAACTCGTCTTCAACCGTCCTCGAGCCGAAGATTGGCTGCACCACGGACGATTTTGTGTAATCTGCTTCTGTCCCTCGTCTCCTGTAATAACTGGTCGAACGATAATTCAGTCCACGACTTGATGTTATCGATCCATGTCATCTTGGGTCTTCCCCGAGCTCGGGATCCAGGAATTGTGCCTTGGATGATCTCTTTTTCTAAGCAGTCTCCACTCTTTAGTAGCATATGCCTGAATTATGACAGCTTCGTCTTTTTGATTGATCCGAGCAGACTCCTCTCTACTTCTGCCGCCTGTAGGACCCACTCATTTGTCTTCTTAGCCGTCCGCGGTGCTCAAAGAATCAACTGCAAACACTACTTAGCGTGTTTATGTTAGCTGAGATGTCCCAGTTTATTAGTTACATTACTGCTATGCATGGTGTGACATTGTAGGTGAGTAAAGAGGGTTGGGCTTAAGTAGAGTTCTGCGTCATCAGTTCTTCCACTGAAAAGCACAAAACCTTTGTTACTTATTACATATATATTTCGTGTGGTTGACTACACAACTTTAATGTATTTGAATATTATGTGCTGCGTAAATGCATACTTATGTGTAACTATGCATGCATGTGTGTGCGTTTATACATATGCACATGCTGAGATGCATATACTGTATATACGTACATAAACGTGTGTATATGTGTGTGTTTATACATATGCACAAACATAGATGAGTGTGTGTATGTGTATATAAGCTCTGTTCGTGTATGTTGAAATATCCATTCATTGTCTTCGGATCAGAGCGAGGGAGAGAAAAAGAGAGCTAGAGGAAGGGAGGGAAGTGAGGTAAGGAGAAAGGAGGGGAGGGAGGAGAGGAGAGGAAGGGGAGCGGATGGAAGGGGAGGGGAGAAAGGAAGAAAGAGGAAAGGAGGGAGGGAGTTAGGGAGGAAGGGAAAGAAGGGGAGAGAATGGGAGGAATGGAAGAAGGGGAGGGAGGGAAGGACGGAAGGAGAGAGGGAGAACGGGAGAGAGAAGAAGAGAGGAAGAGACCGTACAACTGTTTCTATCTATCTTTTGTACTTACCGCTGGTGTTAATCTACCTGTTACACCTTGCGCTTTGGTTTTTCTTCCCGTTCGGAATCTTCTAAGACAGTCTTTTTGCCGGCTTCCCTTTGAGCGCAGCCTATTTGCGTTTATGTTTTGCTTCCCAGTTTCTTTGTTTTGCTCATCGTCCTTTGTGGTGAGCCGCTGCCTGAAGCGTTGCCGTTTCAACAACGCGCTGCCAGCCGCCATTGTTTCGGTGCACGGGAATTCTGAGCAGTTTTGAACTATTCGCTCGCGGAGGAGGAGATGGATAGAGCGTTCCTCGGAAGTTGTGTATGTTAGGACTTGAGATGTTGTCTAATGGAAATAATTGGGAACACCAATGCGGCAATGCCTGTGTAGTTGCTGCCGATAGGTTTCTTCGGAGGGAGAGGGGAGGGATGCAGGGGGTTTACTTAAGGGGGTTGATAGCCTTTGCCTCGGGGAGGGGAGGAGGCTGCGGCTCTGATTTAAGTTCCTGGTGCTCTGGTTTCCGGTGTGTTGTGCTGCCCCCCCCCGGGTGGGGTCCCTTAGGACTGAGTCTTCTGTTCTGGGTCAAAGTTCCATGAAACATCTGTCCCTTTGCAACCCAAATGTTGCTCTTGGGAAACTGCAGATTCCCTTTCTGGCAATTACAGGACTCTCGTCTCGATTTCAGTTCTGAGACTTTGACGTCTTCAGTCTCGTGCAGAATCTACAGCAGAAAAAGTTAAACCTAGCATACGCGATCTGGTTTAACGACGCATAGATCTGTCACAGATTCACAGACGTTGTGTGTGTTTCTATTGTGTTCTGGCAGCCAGTGATGACCTATTCTGCTAGTGACTTATCGTAATCGTAAACTCGAGATTTCTACAGCGCCCAACGAGCGGGAACCAGCTTATTCATAGCCGCTCAGTAAAAAACAAAATCGGCAGGCAAGAAGGGTTCGGTTACAGGTCAAGATCCAACAGACAGACAGGCAGGCTAGGGTGGGTGGTGTTTGGAAATGAATTTGCAGGACAGATCAGGGGAATAAGAGGAATCAGGATAGGATTTGTGGAAGAGAACTGTTTTTTTCAGTTTTGAGTGGAAGTCCTGAGTAGATTTTGCAAGGAGTGAAGTGATGGTGAGTTCGTATGATTGACTTATCCCTTCATTCAGCCTTGCTTGCGTTCAGATGGACCTCTCGTGAACACTAACATCATATATAAGAGAGATATCTAGCGTGCGTGTGATTTTAGCTCCTTTTTCCAATTGGAACGGTTCAGCTTTGACCCATCTATGTGCAGGAGGAAGTGACAGTAGTCTAGTCTGTTGGTGGGAAACGAAGCTGGTGAACTTTTGACCGATCCAGCCCCAGGCGACGATGCATTAAGTAGGGACATGTGCCCTGATCTGTTGATGGGTTCAGTCACTGGATGCTTCTCAGACTGACAGTCAACGCGCCCATGCGGGGACCTAGTGACTGAGTTAATCAAAACTGATGTGTGTGATTGTAAGGAAGGAGGCCGATGGCTTTGGCTGAGGTCATCGTCAGTTTCATCGAATGACGATGCCCTGTGCATATTATGAAGGCGCTACAACAGTGAGATTAGATGAATTTAATCCGGATTGAGTCTGTCTCGAATGACGGGTTCCGGAGGAGAGACGGCGCCTGCCATGCCATGGTGGTGGTCCTTCCCATTTGAGTTTAAGGCGCCTGCCATCGGGTCGGCCACAAAAATGACCTACTTCTGACCCTCCCCCCTCAACCTCCTAATGCAGTACTATGGCCTAGATCTGGCCCTCGTCTGATTTAAGCTGTTTTTTAAAACATAGGCTGTAGTAATAGTAGGCTGTAAATAACTATTACCGGATTTGGATGCGGACGTAAGCATTGGGTATAATGATCCCATTATCTCCTTGTCCCCCTACCTTTTATGCGGACGTCCTTAGTGGACAACCAACCCCATGGCTGTTGTGCGCCCCTCGGTTCCGCCTTTGTAGAGCCGCTCTTTGTTCCTTGCGCTGGATTGCCACACGCGGGGGGGTGCGAGACGTGCACTCTCCCCCCCCCGCCCCCCCCCCCCCCCCCCCCCGTAATCCTTCGCCGTCGAATATCTCGAATTGCATTTCATTTAGCGGATACTGTGAACATTGAAATCTGCGAAAATAAATCAGCGTCGATTTTATGACTTGATCGGTTTCAGGTGTCCCTAAATTTAATGGAAGTCTTTCGTTTTGAGTTAAATGAAACTCGGTGGGGGTCTGCGTGCCAATTAATGCTTAGCATCTACTGATTATCTTCTAACCGAATATCTTCCATCAGTCTCAACTGTTCCTGTGGAGTCTCGTCGCAGCAACCCATCGAACTGAGAAGCAGATTTGATCGGGGCCAGGTCAGAGGTCGGCTGGCTGAAAGACTCCCCTTTAACCTCTGTCTGCCCTAGAAACTGTCGATGAACAGTTGCATCACAAAGATGACAGCAGATATGCCACTCTATGTCTTGCTTGATGGGTTGAAGATAGGAGTCCTATTGACCGATCGCCATGGCGGGCTCTTCAGTCGGGTGACTGACGTGTGCACAGCAAGAATCAAATGCGCTGTCTTAACGATTTTCTCGCCTATGAATGGATTTTCCAGCTAGAGCATACCTGGTGACCTCTGCCGGGTATACCTGGAGCCGTGTGCGCATTTTGAATCACACTGTTGTTTGATATATCATCGTCGCTTATTCGGCTGAGTGTAGAATCCTGTAGATTGTGCTCGATGCACTCTGTTTATGTGGAAGACACGGCAGCCTTTAAATTCTTACGAGTTTTACACGGTATGGAAGGTTTATCTGGTTTGCAAATCGTTTATAAGCTGTGCTTTTCCACGTTTGTGTTTGGATAAATGCTTGGCTTTGCAGTCTGTGTTCTGCAGGTTTGAGTCAATGTTCAGATATCTTACGTCCTAAGCTTCGTTCACCGATTTCAGTTATTACTTATCTATTTATTGCTCTATGTAAATGAAGTTGAAGTAAATAAGTAAGAAGTGTATGGTATGTAATGTCTACGGGATTTACTATCCATGATTGGCATGCATCTGTTTTCTTGTGTATGGCCAGACAGCTTGATCATGTGCTGACCATAATAAAGAAAGCTCTGTTGCAAGTCTTGTCTTGTCTTGAACCGTCCTCGAGCCGAGGATTGGCTGCACCACGGACAATTCTGTGCCATCTGCTTCTGTCCCTCGTCTCTTGTAATAACTGGTCGAACGATAATTCAGTCCACGACTTGATGTTGTCTATCCATGACGTCTTGGGTTTTCTCCGAGCTCCGGATCCAGGAATTGTGCCTTGGATGATCGCTTTCTCTAAGCAGTCTCCACTCTGTCGTAGCGCATGCCGAAGTATGATAGCTTTCTCTTTTTGATTGATCCGAGCAGACTCCTCTCTACTCCTGCGTCCCTAGGACCCACTCATTTTGTCTTTTTGGTACTCCACGGTACTCTTCTTAGAGCACCGTGGACGGCCAAGAAGACAAATGAGTGGGTCCTCGCTGAATCGTCTTATTATTGTTTAGAGGTGCGCAGTCAAAGTGAACCGCTGCTGAAGCTGAAAACGGATCATGAGGTTGAAAATGCAAACAGGCCGCCGACCAGTGGCCTAGTTCCTTCCAAACAGTATGCTGGTAGATAGGCCTACTACTTGCAGTGTACAAAGCTTTGTGGTTTCATTAGAAGGTTATGACCTTTGACTTGGGTCTTTTCTGGAGGGCTCCGTTTTTTACCCATAAAACTTTTGCTAGCATCACGAAGATAAGGATTTGTTAAAAGGTTCAAAACAGCTGCAGCTGATGCTTGGATCCGATTGGTCGACGGCTGAGCGAAGGGGGCGGAGTTACCTTTGTCTCGCTGGCAGATATTTATTTCGATGAGGGTGGTTGCGGTCTACTATATGGGAGCCGTGGCCAAAGAGCGTAGTGCTTGTGTGTGCGCGTGCTATTGAGTTTGGAAATGCTTATACATCCCGTTTAGTTGCTTAAAATACTGCTTAAATAGCGAAAATTAGCATAGCTAGGCGTGCAAGTGTTCGGAGCGTGTGCGGCTGCATGCATCTGTCCCGTACTTAGCCCCCAATTTATGACGCTAATCTGTTGGCTGTGGTTTCTGCTCGGCTTGTCTTCGTGTGGTAGCGCCGCGTGTTCTGTTTGTTGTGCATTCAACCTGGATTCGCGAGTTCTTGCAACTAACTGTGTTTTACGGAGTATAGAAACGTTTCTTTTCCGCTCTGAAGAGATTGACAGGTATTTATCGATTTCGTTCTTGATAGCAGACGAGTAGGTTGTCTGCGTTGCAGTTGGTTTCATTGCGTTTTTTTGGATGGATGTTTCTACTAGAGTGGATGAATTGTTATGACGTTTCGGCGGGGTTGTCGATTGATGCAGCTGAAAATATGACTGACGGTCCACTAGAAAACGATGATGATTATGATAACGTTTTTAGTGATTTCTGCTGCTTCTCTGACTGGATATCGATAGGCTTTTTATGTTAGCTTGCTCCACATGTAAACAAACAAGGCTGCTGAAGGGAGATTTGGAGCTGAATAGGATTATACGACCTATTCATCCGTAAACGACTGCGTGGGATTTCTTTGTAATGCTAATAAATAGTTATGCATTGAATGCTTTTAAACATGTTAATTCGCAGGAGCACAGCATTGTTACTAAGGGATTTAATGGCAAGGAGGATGTGGGTTTAGGCTGTAACCGGACGAGAGTTATTTATGAGACTCTACAGGTGAAACGTTCAGGTGGAATCTGGTCTTTGTCCACTCAAGTGGTTATTGCTGATGGGTGCTTTGCTTATTTCTCTTCGCATTTGTATCTGATTGATTGAATGGTGGTTCAGTGTTCAGAGAGAGGGTGCGCCATAGCCTAGTGGTTAGTATGGGTGCATGGTAGCCGATTAGTTAGAGCACTCGGCTTGTAACGCGGAGAGTACTGGTTCGAGCCTCCTTCCTTGAGACGGTCTCTGTGTTGGGACCTTGAGCAAGTCCTTCACTCACAGTTGTTCAGAGCCATTGATGCTTAGTTAAGCCATAATGAATATACTGAACGTGCGCTGTCAGTGGGAAGATTAGACGACGAGAGAGAGGGCAGGACACCAGTCCTCATATGCCGGGGCTAAGAAAAGTGAAGTCGCTGATACTTGATACCCAAAGGTGCCTCTCGGGGCTAAATTGAGGGACTAATCTTCTTCTACTTCACTTCTTCCGTGTACAGTGGAAACTGAACTCAGTGTAACATATGCAACTTCAGTACTCAGTGAGGAGGGATTGTACATGCATGAGTATGTAAGTATGTATGTAAGTATCAAGATACACAGCACCTTACAAGAACCTGTCTGAAGTGCTGTCTACCTGATCCAAAACCTTCCTTGATGCTAGTGGCGCTTTCTCTTGATATATGATATATGAGAATTTCTTTAGAGTTCGAAATTTCAGTGCTCTTTTTTTAGATCTTGTAGTTTACAGCACTTGGATTGTAATGTGGTAAATAACGTATATAACTCCTTTTGGAGGTATCCCTTCTCAGCAACACTTCCATCTCTGACCTGGCAAAATTGCATGAGAGGTATGATTGTAGAGTTATTCGGTCAATTCTGCGTTTGAAGAACATCAACCTCACGATGTAGGCTACATCTTGTCAGGGTAGATTTTTCTTAAGAATAAACTTCTTTTAAACAGTTAATGGCAAGACTTAACCAACAGCCCAGAGCAGCGTGCAGGGTTTCTAACGAATGCCGAGGTTGAGAAAATGAAGATTCAAAGCTATCTGGTTTCAGCTTGGTTTGATAAGTGACTTAACGCATCGGCTTTCATCGTTTCGGGTTTATACTTAAGAGATTAACGGCCTTTGTGTTCAGTTGGACGAGGTGGCCGTTTTTTCTGCTGGGAGTGAGTAATGTTTCATTGTTGGATCAAAATAGAATTAGCTGGTGATCAGAATAGACTTCAAGAGAGGCCGGATCTAAAAGTGGCGTTTCTGATGAGGGTATTTTTCGCAGAAAAAATATCGGCTCTTGTGTAATCACCTGTAATTATCGAGTTACGGGTCGATTGAAAAATGATTTATGGCTAGCTTCTGGGTCGGCTTTGTGGAGTCATTTACGACAGGGAGAATTGGGAAGAAGGGAAAAGAACGGACGATGGAAATTACTGCCACTGTCCTCCCCAGGGAAGTAGGAGGGAGGCGGAAAGAAGAGAGCAAACCCAATCCTTGGAATATTATTTAAAACGGGCAGTCGGCTCAGCGTGTGACCTGTTTAATAGATTCGGGCCATAACGACAACGGGTGAGCCATGTAATTTTCGGGAGGCTTCATTCCTCCGGTCCATCGATGAACATGACCTGCCAGGCAGCAGAGGGAAGCGATAGAGGATATAAATCTGTCGGCCGATGGAGATCATCCACTGATTGGGGGTGAACTCCACTGAGTGCTTCAACCTCTAAAGAAACGCCTTCACCAGATGCACACAGGAATTCCTCGTTGCCTTTGTCCGCTGTTAAGCCGACCCGGAAATAATTTTCTGTGCGCCTCATGGACCGTCTTAATTGTTGGCACCACGGCGCTTCAGTTTCGGCTCATCAAAGCCTCTATGTGTACAAGTAAGCGGCGGTTTTTGATCAACTGAATTGCAGATGAATGATACTACTGGAGATTTCAAAATTAAAGTATAAACAGAATCTCAGATGGTAATATGTTAAAATATTTCAAATTGATGTGTATTTCATGGTAAACTTGGTCGATGGGGTTATAATGTAGAGATAGGGCTAATAGGGTCAGGGTGACTGGACATTCGTCAACTACTGCGCTGCTGTTAACGTCAGTCTCTTTGGTGGATTTTGGACCTGTTTTGACAGGTTGATCATTGACTGTCGACAGGTTGTGTTTGCTCAAAATATTTGGCCTTGATGTCAGAACGTCATTCCTACATTTGATCTGATTAATTACATACATCATTGAACATGCGATGTTATACGTTATGTGGTATGAAATGGGCTCTATAGAAGTCACGTCAGATTAATTGCATTGTGCATGGACTCGGCATAGGTGTTAATAGCATGAATGATCTGACGTTGATCAGTTTTTCTCTATAGGCAGATGTAGTGCTGCGTGTGTGAATGGTCATTGAAAAAGGTGCCGTGTTAGGTGTCTTCATAAATAGATCAGTGTTAGCTGTTCTGATGATCATCTGTCGTTGCAGTGTGCAGATAATATGATAATATTTTACTTATGTTTATTTAAAGGACTTATTTCGTCACAGGCAGTAAATCGGAATCCGAGGTGGAGTTGTTTGTTCGCTAGGGGCCAAGCCGGATTCATGGCAAGGCCACAGTAAAGCAGTGGGTCTTGACAAATGATTTCGATGCTGATAGCGAGGCTTTTATATATGGATATGTAGATGGTAAGGATAATTAATAATACGGCGATTTATAATGCTAGGTGATAATTTTCGTGGAAGGGCTCACAGTTCTTACCTGGAATCATCGTCGTCATGAATTTATGATCATCAGCAGTCATCCTAATCGTCAGTCATCATCGTCATCGTCGTCTGTCATCGTTATCTTATGAAGATGTAGATGTTTCTTTTCTGTTATGATAATCATCATCGTTGCCATATTTATCGCTGTTGTTTCCGTGTTGTCTGGGTCTGCTAATCAACTGAAGAGATCCTGATACTATGAAGAGATGCTTCCCAGGTTCACGGGTTATATTTATAGCAACTGACAAATATTTCTTGCGATGCCCATGAATATTCTAATATGAAGCAAATATCTATCTGATGTTGCATATAAATTTATAAAACAGTACGTAGCTTTCTACGGTGGCAGATGAGGCAACGAAGTGCGGTGTCGCAGGCCAGTGGCATAGTTAGGGTCTTCGGACGAGGCATAAAATCTGCGTCCTATGTCCAAATTCCGAGCTAACTTTCGAAAATTAAACGCGTCTAATTACTATGTTGCTCTATCACTTTGCGTCGCCCTCAGCCCTTCGCTCGGAGACAACTGTTCCCCCTCAGCATCCCCTCGCTACACTCCTATTTGGGGCATCTGTTTGGTGGGTGAGAGGCCTCCCTCTGTGTCGGAGGGTGGTCGTGCTTAGGTCAGTTGGCAGGTTCTCAGATGTCGCGCGTTTAGAGTGGCAGAGGTCTCGACATATAATAGAATTCCGCAAAAGAAAGCAGACAGGCAGCCCAGGAAACAAAGATCTCCGGAGCGCAGGTGCAAGGCGATCGCATTGCCCAGGTAGACACAGAGTCACACCTGTGTCCCTCTGTCCTGTGCTTCCTGTATGTTGCCCTATCTGTTCGTCAATCCGTTGCTTGCTTTGTGTCGATCGCCCGGCGTCTCTGCCGAGGAGGATGATTACGAATTGTGAGCGTTAGGACTACTGCGGCGCTAACCTTTGCCGGTGCTCGTCGGGGAAGTCTGTCGTCAGCGTGTTGTTAATGAACCCTAAGTGGTAATAGATCGGTCACCCTTCGTCGTGTTTGCTTTTCTTGCGCCTGACAGCTTGATCTCAAGAAGAAGAAAAAGTTGGAGGTTTATGATTTCACAGTCAAGATGGTTTATGTTGTTGATACTACTTGCCGACTGCATGCGTGACGCCTCACGATTCTACTGACTTACAGCTTCTGCCCATCGCTCCTCCTCCTCCTCTTCCTGCTCCTTCTCCTCTTCCTCCCTCCTCCTACCCGAGCGATTCAAAATAAATAACTCTGAAAATGCAGGTGAAGGAGTTGAATACCCTTCAAATGAGGGCTTGAAGGAGAACGTATTAGGATTCCATGGTGTAAAGTACTTGGTTGAATTGGGGGGAGGGAGAGTGCGAATTGGGTAGCAAGAACACTCTGCGAAATTAGAAGCAATCTAGAAGGCAGCGGCTAGTCAGTGCAAAGGTACTGAGCAGAAACCTGCTGTGTGGCCATTCAAGATACACAACATCCACGAGCGACACCCAACTCTCGAAGAACGAACGATCATCAGAAGTGAAGGAGAAAGTGACAACCGTTAGCAAATGGCGGATACGAGGAGGATCATCTGAAGCAGACATAACCAACAAGGCACATCTGATTCAGAAGAACGAAAAGGGTTTGATTTGGCTGCCCAAACAAAGCCAGCGTCTGAGAGGAGAAGGACTTAACTTTGTTGCCGATTCATATCGAGGTTAGCTGTAACCCTTGTTCGGCTAAAGAGCCCTCTTTGACGGCTGAAAGCGCCTTTTCATTGGTTTAACGAGGGACTTACCTCCCTCCATCCCACCCAGCGTCGTCTGCATCCTTAGACACTTGTTGTCTGTCAGATAAAGACTGCTTGTCTGAAAGGTTATATTGAAAACCTGAAGAAGGCCGTTACTGGTGTCTGATCTTGTATGCCAGGCTTGCTTTGAAATCCATTGGCCACCTGTATACCAGCCCTGCCTCATGACTAAACCTTTTGAGTATGGCAGGTAGTGAAGGAGGGAGATATTTAGTGATGAGTGCAATCGTGAAAGAATTTAATGCGTTCAATAATGCATTAATTAACTTGAAGGAGGCTGGTGGATTAAAATGACATTTGGGTATAGTCTCTCACTTTAGCGGAATTTTTTCAGTAATTCTAAACAATCTCAGAGCATCTGCTTTGAAATTGTTTAACTCAGGACGATTCCAGCTGTTGCCTCCAGAGGTAGAACAATGGCGACGTACGTGTATTTTTTGCACCAAGACCTGCAGCCTGGTGCTGACTGAATGAACTTACGAATGCTTGCCTGAAGAGAGTTCGTTCAGCCATTTTAAGTGAACAGTTTTTATGGCTACTTAGCCCAAGAGCCACTTAAACGATATACACGAATATGACGTTTCTCGTCACAAGAGTTTTATGTATGACGGCGATAAAGCATTCCTCTTGAAAAGATTTGCATAAAGAAGCGGAACTATTAAAGAAGGCGGCCGGAGAAATCTCTCTTTTTACCACGTCTTTGCTGTTATGATGTCAGGTCGTAAATTCAACTGACTTGCTTAATAGCTGTCGTGATTTTTGGGTGGGCCAGTTTATCACTGTACGTCAGGGTCTGTCTCTCTGGCTGTCTCTGTTAGTCTGGCTTTCTGTCTGTCTGCCTGTCTGCCTCTTTCGCTAAGGGTCTTGATGTTTTTCTGCTACTACATTTGGCTGTATTCTTGCTGTTTGCGCTACTAAACTATTCCGCTTTATATGCTCTGGTTTTGAGTTGCGGGGAAATGATAGGCCTAGTGTTACAGTTTTACTGCGGGCGATTGATCAGACAGTGTAACATTCGAAATCAGTATCTGATCAGGTAATGTCTGTTTTATTGTGGTTTGACAAAGAAGCTAATTTTGCATTTTAATGCTAATTTTAAACTTCATTTTCAGACGACTAGAATGTCAATTGGTTCTTCTTATTCATCGCTGAGCAGAACCGAAGAGCAGTCGACCAAATGTGTATTCTCGTCTAAGCTATAATCTCGTCGACTGTACTGTTAATCATCGTGAAGCAGTTTGTTTTGAAGCTGATTTTTGTGGTAGCTGAAGATCGTACCAGACCCATTCCACGTCTCGATTTCCAGCTATGTTTACAGGTGATACATTACATCTTGCTGCACTTGGCTTTCTGTGTTTATTCCACTTCTTCATTCTTTTCCAAACGAGCCTAGTTCCCTTCCAGGTTGTGGTGGCCGATGCCTGGATTTGTTTATCCCGACTGAAGTGCTAAAGATAGAGCTCTTGTGACATCCCACTGTTTTGTTTCTTGCACCTGAGTACGGCTGGCTGCCGGGGGTGATTAAGCCAGGGAGAGAGCGTGTGCTGGGTTAGATCGCCTTCAGCGCTCAGCCACTTGACTGACTGGCTGACTACCTGCTTTGACCCCGCAGGACGAGGCTCAGTCTAGCCGCGTGCTCTCAGTGGCGTCTGCGTTTAGAGCGAGGCCAGATCAAAGACGCTTTCCTAACAAGTGCTGGTGAGTGTACGACAGCACAGGTTCCTTCCAGAGCAGCTTGCGTCTGTCTGTCCGTATTGAAAGCAACGTCTATTACCAAAAACCCTCCGGCCTGCCCGCAGCACGAGGCTTGCCAACCATAGCATGGATGAATCTGGTTGTGTGTACTCCTGTCGCAGTAGCATCATCCTCTCCTCCCTGGAGTCCGACTCAGCTGAGTCACTGGCCGAGTATTCTTCTGAGCAGCAGACTGCTTAGATTACGCAGCTAATTCCGAGCCACTGTTTGCGTTTAGACCCTTACTGCTGACTTTTCGGTTTTCAGATGTTTGACCTGATTAAAACCTTGTCGGAGCAAGAAGATTTGCTCGTTATTCGTGGCAACTGATTGGCTGCCAGTGCAGTATGACGTCACGCTGCTAGCAACAGCTGAGCAAATATATATATACATTGCTGAACAAACAGAGAGCGAGCACCGACTGGAAACAATCAGAACTTTAGCAGCTGTTTCGAGGGTTTGACTTCTCATGGCTCGCTCAAGTTTTCTTTCGTCATAGGCAAACGTTGACTACTTAAAGCTCTGTTTCTGCAGTCTTTCGTGTCTGGATATATGCCTACATTTGCATAATGTAAAAGTACATGTTTTTCAACAGCGACCCTATGGCCTCGACCCTGCTTATTTTTCAGTGAATTAATCGGGTGAGATTCACCGTTGCCCCTTTTGAATGGGTGCCATGCCATTTGAGGTCCACGTGTACGGACCGTGCCAGCCAGAGAGTCAAATCTCTGAAATAAGCACGACCGGAACGCGAACCGGCATCCTCACGCTCTGAGGCGTCGTGACGTATGCGTTAACCAATGTAGCTAAGCAGGCCAGTAGTTCTGCTTGGATCTTGTAACAAGGGTTGGTTGTATAAGTCAAAAGTTTAACCCAGTTTTGATGATATGCTAAATACAAAGATACTTCCTAGGACAGTGCATATCTTTCTTATTATTTTGTCGTAATATTTCCTCCTCAGTCTCGGTCCTTTTTGTTATCAAACGCAGAAGTGTTGGGGTTTACATTTACTTTGACAAATGCGTAGCCTTATATTTGAATCTAGGCTGTTAACAAACAATATGCACTGTAATAAGACACTTCTCGGCTTTAGGCAGGAGTATGCAGCCACAGAGAAGAGCTGATGGAGGAGCTGAATGAAGTGCGGTTTTCAGAAGTGCCTTCCATCAAACCATTTCCCCTGAAAAGAATCGTTTCAGAAAACGGGAGCGTCAGCCCATACATCATCATCCCACAACTCTTAATCGACCGTTTCTCCCGCTGTTCTTGTGGCTTTGATCGAGCTGTTTTATCCGATTTTATAGGATGACGAGCGGGGGATTTCTTTGCCTTTCCGGCCGAGATTAGCTTACCTAGCGGATCGGGTTACGGAAGTATAGCCAGGGGTCTGTAATGGCCCTGCGCATTGAGTCCGCACGGCCGGCGGACTTTCAAGTACGGTAGGGTTTCGTGGCGTTGGTGGGGTAGAAAGCGGAGATAACCCGGATTCAAGGGAGTCTTTTGTGCCACCCTTTCGGTCCGTCGCGACTGAACACCTTTCGTGATAATCCTCGGAGTTTATCGATGGCTGGAGCCTTTGTGTCGTGGTTGCAGAGGCTGATTGGCTCGTGTGTGTGTGTGTGTGCGTGTTTGTGTTTGAGGGGGTGGTGTCTGGTGCTGCTACCGGTGTCCAAGTTTAGCTGCAGGAAATGCTATTGTTTGATGGGAGAAAACATATTGTGGAGATATCAAAAGCTGCCACAGGGTGAGATATTCGAGACATTACGATGTCTTGTATGTATTTTATTGTATGTATGTGTATATGTATAGATATATGTATTTATGTATGCGTGTATGAATGTATGTAAATATGTGTATATGCATGTGTGTAATCATTTATCTAGCACCTTTTAAGGACCTTCAGGTGTGCTGTGAACGTGGTTGTCTGAGATATCTGAATAGGTGAACCTTAAGAATAGGAAGAGAATATAACTCGATCCGTGGGAAGGTGAAATTGTGCAGTATATATTTTTCAAGGAAGATAAATTGAGAAAAAGTCATCTACGAACAGTTGTCAAGTAGTATACAATATCTAGGGCATCTGGATTCAGGTGTAAATGTAAATTCTGTAGCGACCGTATGGCCTCGACCATGCTCATTTTTCAGTTAATTAATCGGGTGAGATCCTTCACTTCCGCTGCCTGTTTGAATGGGCGCCATGCCATTTACGGTTCCCGAGCGCGAACCGTGCTAGCCAAGATTCAGATCTCCGGGGTATGTGTGGGACCGATGCTGCAGAGGTTTTGCTTAGAGGTAGTTTTAGTATCCAGTGTCTAACGAATTTTTGTGGCTGCCAGGGCCATTGGCGTCCATTTAACCTTACAGGAAGTAGAGAAATGGCTTCGGGGTAGTTGCACAACTATCGGAGCCCTGCGTGGCTAATGTGGAAGCTTAGGAAATAACGATCGGGTTAAATAGACTGCATGGCGAGGTTCCTTAGACGATTTGTGTACCCACGAGTTTCAAGTTGTCTATATCCCCCCTCGCCCGTAAGGACGTTTCTTGCCTAAGGAAGTTTTAATTAAAGGATCGGTTATAATTATATGGTTAGTCTTGCAGCTGCATTACGGGGCGTCGGCTGTACTCGGCTCAACAGCCGTTTCTTTTAGCCCAAAAAAGCGGCCTTTGACTCATGCTGAGCTTCGGGCATTGTGTCGCATGGCAGTTGAATTGTATTTGGGGTAACTGATGCCTAAGCCGAGTTGATGCTTGTGGTGGCCAATAGAAATACCCTGACAGCAGGGCAAACGATCGAATAAATCATTCAGAAATCAATCAGGGATTTCATCAATCATCCGTCCGAGTTGTGGATGGCTGACCCTCGATGGTCGGGTCAGGCGGAGTTATCTTTACGAAGGAGTGGGGGCTGCAAGTCAACAAATTGGATGCGGTCCTGATTTTGTGTTGATACGGGGGTATTGATTGCTGAGAGATAGAGAGAGAGAGAGAGAGAGAGAGAGAGAGAGAGAGAGAGAGAAAGAGAGAGAGAGAGAGAGAGAGAGAGAGAGAGAGAGAGAGAGAGAGAAAGAGAAGATATGATCAAGAGGATCCGCTGAATGCTGTCCTCCCTTCTTACAGGTTTGGGGTGATCATGTTGACACTGTACACATCATAAATTTTCGTTAATTGGTAGAAATCGCCGAGTAGGGTGTTTGTGTGTGTGTGTGTGTGTGTGTGTGTGTGTGTGTGTGTCCCCCTCCTACCTTGGTGTGTTTTAAAAGGACGTGTAACTCGGACTATGTGGATATGTTCTGAGTCTCTTTAGTCTTTTGGTCTTTTGGGTTTATCTGCGCTTTTGAGCTGAATTTCTTAATCCATTTGAACGTCTGCTGAAGAATTATTTACTTTACAGAGGCAGACGAGAGACACTCTTGAATGTTACATTTTATAAATCATCATTATTCACTGTGTCAGTGTGAAGGCTGCTTAATCCACACACACACACACACACACAGAGAGAGAGAGAGAGAGACACACACACACACACATATAGACCCTACCCTCAGTTTGCTTAATTGTGAGCAAAGAAGACTTGAATCGGTGCCTCGTGAGCGGAGATGCTCATGGAACAGCAGCTAAGAAAGGGTCATCGGGTGCAATGTACTCTCTAAAAATTACGAAAATTACGTCGTCATTGGGAGCGAACCCATCGTAAGAATTTCTTCAGTTACAATTACAATTATCAATTATTACAATTATTTGGCACCTTGTGAGTGCTGGCTGTTCGATCTCTGCAGCTTTTGAACAGGCAGGTGTGGGCTGCGCGAAATGAATGGTCCAGTAGGATGCTTTTCAAAGAAGGTTCTGTTGGGTTCGGGGCAGAGAGGCTGCACCTCGGTTGGGAGATAAGTAGGGCTTCTGTTTAGAGACGACAGGAGGATTCGTGATTCATGTTGACAGGTCAAAGGTTTTCTTGAAAGTGCCGATTCTACTTAATTAGAGGGAAGGTCTGAAAGGCAACTCATTCCAGTTGCCGAGCTCAGCTTAGCCATCGATAATCGATAGATGGTATGTGTGACAACATCTACGAGGGATTTCTGCGATGTGTCCCGCTGTCTTTTCGTATCGGTTTCTGCTGCAGTCTGTTTCATCCGTTTGAGCCAGGATTTGCACCGAGTGTCCCATTTAAATGCAGATGTACTTGTGATTCAGAACTTCTCAGTATCCTTAACAACTGCATCTTCCGTAGAAAGATATTATTGTCGGTAATTAATTAGCAACTTCTTCAGCGCCGTTGCCTCATGCACAAAAGGCATCAACAGATGGCGCACGAAAACCAAAAAGCCTTAGTCAGGTAAAAAGCCAGAAAGTCAGTCCACTGAGACAGTAAGTATGTAAGTAAATGATGCATTTATAGCACTCATGTCCGACAGAGAAACAGACTGCGGTGGGTAAGCCAACTGAAAGAGGAAAATCCTACTGACATAAGAGACGGAGCAGAACGAACAGATGCCGGGAGAGAGCTAGATGCGACATATGTTAATCATGATTAACAAATCAGTGGTAACCATGATTTATGGCGCCAGTCTGGAAAATCTTAATCAGTAACTCGCAGAGAATGAAACCAGCAGGTGAATGGGAACAAATATAGACGTTAAGGAAGGAGGCGAGGATCGGCTGACTGAAGTCGAAAATAACCACCGAGAGAGACAGACAGACAGACAGAGACAGACAGACAGAGACAGACAGACAGAGAGTGCTAATCGCCACACAGAATGCACTGAGCAGGTGAGTCAACAGCCAGGAAAATACAAAAACTAACCAGTAAATCAGAGAAGTCGGCGGCGGCTAAAGTCGAACATCTAAGACAAGAAAAATAAGAACAAGGTATAGAAACTAGTGAAGGAGAACGTTAAGAATGTGCTTGTTTTAGCAGAGAATGCGCTTGCCACAGCTGAGAATGTTTTTATTATATGCCAATGTACCGATGTACTTGTTTTAGTGCAAAATGTTTTCGACCGGGCAGAGAATGTTCTTGCTTTAGCAGAGAATGTTCTTGCGTCCAGTGAGAATGTTCTTATGCTGACAGAGAAGGAAAGAAGGTTAAGAAATAGACTTGCAGGCAGAGACCAAGTTTTAACCTAAGGCAGGTGAAGAAAGGGACTGAGCATCGAGACAGACAGAGACAAAGAGAGAGAGTTAGAGAAAGAGTCAGAGAAAGAGACAGAGATGTGTTGGCAGCTGTTTATGCGACGGATGTGGAGACAATTTGCAGTGGCCACTGCATCATCATTCGTTCGTTCTGATTTAATTAGAGCTTCTGGCCGTCCTTGTCATCATCAGTTGATTGATTGAATCATGTCAGAGTTGTGTAAACACCTGAGAGGCATTTCATCCGATTGTCGCTTCGCTCCTTTTTAATGATGATGGCGACGACAAATTCTCCGGCACGAACGCCTTCTCAGCTCGACCGCAGCACGACAGAGGCAGCGAGGGAGGCAGGGTGAGCACGAGAGAGGGAGGGGGAGAGGGTGGAAGAGAGGAAGGGTCAGCATGAGGTAAGAAGAGAGGGAGAGAGGAGCGAGACAGCAGAGAGTTTAGAGAGGGAGAGAGGAGAGAGAGAGAGGTATATGTGGGCACATGTGAGGGAGATAGGGAGGTTGAGCACGAGGGATGAAGAGAGGGAGGTTGAGCACGAAGGAGGAGGAGAGAGTGACACGAGAGAGACTGAAGCTGTTGTACATATCGATTTTGTCAGTTTGTATTCTTGAACGTTTTCCTCCGGAGCTCAAGGAAGCGTGTTGCAGCAGCGAGTTAAACTCATCTGGGCGTGGATTACAAGCAGCTACTACTGTTTGCCATTCAGAGACGCAGTGCATGATGACAACAATGGAGATATTGCATCGCAGACAATGCAGTGCACACATGTTTCTGAGAGGGAGGAGGAGGACAGCCTGTCAGGCCGACCGGTCGCCAGGATCGATAACTTACTGGCCAGCCTAACAGTTATTCTCTTTAAGTACTGAAATGTAAATGTAATAGAAGAAAAGCTGAGATTAACATAAATTTTATCCAGAAATCGATTGCATGAATAGTCAAATGTAAATGTATAGGTTTTCTATATCGACCGTATGGCCTCGACCCTGCTCATTTTTCAGTTAATTAATAGGGTGAGATCATTCACCACCGCTGCCCGTTTGAATGGAGGCCACGCTATTTAAGGTCCCCGTGTACGGACCATGCTAGCCCGAGATTCAAATGTCTGAAATAAGCCACGACCGGGACGCGAACCGGCATCCTCACGCTCAGAGGCGCCTTGAAGTACGCGTTAACCGATGTAGCTGACCAGACCAGTCAAGATGTCGCTAGATTGACGTCTAAAGAGGGAACTTGAATACCAACAGTAACAACACTGGCCAACACATAATTTGTTGCCTCAAATGTTAGAACTGTTTCTGGGTATATTTGACCTGCTGATTCCAGAAAAGGCACCAGTTTTCTCCCAGCAGGTCTAGTTTTCGAGATATAGAACATTATGCCATATACCAGTCCTTGCCTCTGCTCGCCCATAAAACATAAGGCTATAGCTATAATTATGTAGTGCTCAATTTATTATGTGATACACTAAATAAACATAATAATACAAATACTTAAAAGAAAATGGTAGTACCTGAAACTGTACTTATATGATACCAAACAGAACAAGTTTGTTATAAAAATTTCAAGTCATTCGACACCGAAGAAGCTCCTTTTGTACGATTTCCGAGTGTGGCATCTGCCGGAACAATCGCGCATAATATTCCAGCAATAGTCTGCCATCATGTGTGCATCCCATCTTCCTTGATATCGATTTTCCATTGTTTTGATGTCTTGGTGAAATCTTTCACCTTGCTCTTCGCTGAAGTCACCAAGATTCTCTGGAAAGCGATCTAAGTGACTGTGGAGATAATGGACTTTAATGCTCATGTTGCAGCCAAGCTTGTTGAAATGAAGAAGCATATCCTCTACTAGTTGTGCATAATTGTCTGCCTTCTTGTTGCCAAGAAAATTTTTAGTTACAAGAACAAAGGAAGACCAGGCACAAGATTCGATTTCATTCATTGATGGTATGAAAAGTGGGTCATTCATAAGTTGCCTGATCTGTGGACCATCGAAGATTCCAGCCTTCAATTTTTCCATTGTAATTCCTGGTAACTTGTGTACTATGTATTCGAAGCATGAACCTTCTTTATTCAAAGCCCTGACAAATTGTTTCATCAGGCCTAGCTTTATATGTAGTGGTGGCAGTATGATCCTATCTCGTGCCACCAAAGATTCCTTGATTACATTTTGAGCTCCAACCACCATGTCTTTCCTCGAAGGCCAATCTTTTCTTGTCCAATGTTCATGCTTGGCTCTACTGTCCCAAAGACACAAAAAGCAGGGATACTTTGTGTAGCCACTTTGTTGACCAAGGAGGAAATTTACCATCTTCAAGTCTACACAAATTACCCATTGATGTTCTTTGTATTTTATCTTTTCCAGTACTAAAGAGATGGCATTGTACTCTTCTTTCATCCTGGTGGAGTGACCGATTGGAATAGAACCAATATTGTTGCCGTTATTTAAAAGCACACATTTCAGACTACGTTTTGAACTGTCGATAAAAAGACGCCACTCATCTGGGCTGCAATCCGACAGACCAATTTTCTTCAATAAGTTGCTGATGTCATTACAGAATACTAGGTTGTTGTCTTCGGTAAAGAATGGCAGCAAATCCTTTTCTCTGTTTCTATAAATTGTAATTTTCGTTCCAGGCTGAAGTGCATTCTTTTCCTTTAGTCTGGACGCAAGCAATTCAGAGGACTCTTTGGAAAGATTTAAGTCCCTGATCAGATCACTCAACTCTTTTTGGTCAAAACGTTCACTGTGTGAAGTTGATTGGAAATCACTGTCACTGCCCCCACTTTCTTCACTTTCGTCATCTTGTCCGATATTGGACATGCAAGTCTCATCGTCTGAGAGCTGAGGTAGTTCGCGAAAAGGTGGAACTGGTACAATATCCGAATGCGGAACAGGTCTCCTGGCTGAAGGTATATCAGGGTAAGACAACTTGTGACGATTATTTCGATTGATGCCTATGATATTAACCATACAAAAGTAGCAGTCGTCGAAGTGGTTTATCTGTTCCCTCCAAACCATCGGTACACCAAATTTCAGGCAGCTTCTCTTTCCAATTGTCCAGTGGCGCAATTGTTCAATACAAGTTTTGCATACTGTATGAGGAGCCCATTGCTTATCTTGATCTCCAAGTTTGACACCAAAATAACCTACATATGCTCTTTTTACAAACTCAGAAATCGGTTTCCTGTTTGCTTTTAGTGTGTATTCCCCACAAATGTAGCAGAATATGTCTGGATGGTTAATGCAGCTCCGTCTGGAAGTAGCCATAACCTTAAGGATGTTCGCATCTGAGGAATAAAATGACTAACCTAAAAAATAGTAAGAACATGTAGTTATTTAATGCTCACATTCACAGATTGTTCTTGCGACCAACTCTTAATATGCCCTAAGACGACTGCGGCTGCTCTAGCTTTCAGGAGGCGGTTTATATAGGCTATAAATGCTGACTTCAGCATAATCTATTTACATAGTTCGAAACCATGAAACGCTGTATAAGCACAAATAAATTCTAAATGAGGCCATGAATTTAGTGCTGAGTAAGCTGTAGGCTACGGAATAGTTATTTCGTTGAATCAGCAATATCTCAGCACGCGGCAAGATGTGCTGATTTTACATTATAAGGATGTAGGCATTATATGAATCAGCAAGAATTATAATTAGCCATAAATAAAGCTTATTATGACATTTTAGTTTTGCCAAAGACATCGTTTTAAAGAGTGGACTGGGTTTTCTTTACAAAATCGACGATATCTCAGAAACTAGACCTGATGCACTCAATCCAATGACATTTTCTGAATCAGCGCCCAAAATTACCCCAAGAACAGGTCTAACAATGAATGTATCAAGACAGCAATGATAATAATTGGATTACTTGCTATAGTATCTGCGTAGTTGGAGATGAAGTCTAGTACTAGTGTGAATGTTGTAACACATTTACAAGGGGTGATCCAAGGACGTGCAGTACTCACTCTACTCTTCTCCAAGTACACCGAATATACTAGGACCCGGTAGCCGATTGGTTAGAGCGCTTGTCTTGCAGTGCGGAGAGTAAGGGTTCGAGCCTTCCTTGAGACTGTGTACGAACATTGAGCAAGTCCTTCGCTCACAATTGCTCAGCACCATCAATTGATGCTTACTCAATTGATAATTATGTATTGGCGCTTAATAAAATCAGAAGCAGTAATCAAAATAACTTCGAGGGGTGAAATAAACGTGCCTTGTATTTCCAAGTAGTTTGGAGCTCGGTGTCTGTAGTCGAAGCCGTGAGTAAAAGTCAAGTTGTTATTTGATTTTGTTATGGAACAAATGTGCTTCACACGCAAAAACTGAAGAAAGTACTGCAATGGGTTTGACATTGGCTATTGAGAATAATCGTCTTGGTCTTACTGGCTCTGGTCATTGGTTTTAGCTTTAAGGTCCGGAGATGCTGCGGGATGGTTTAAATGGGGTCAGACATGTAGTTGACCCGACACCTCAAGGAGGCTTAGCTGGGCTTGAGCCAGTGTCCTTTCTTCTCTAATGAATAGGCAATAAACTTGCCTAAAGGGCCTAACAACTAGTAGAGCCGGTACACTAACCCCGCAGACTTCAAAGAGCGCAAAACAAACATACATATGGATGGAGAGATGGACGGACAGACGGTGACCATCCTAATGGTCATTTCGCTGCTCTTAGGGTCATCTTCTATTTGTTCTGCATTCTCAGACGGCGGGAGAAATGGACCAGAGAGGGAGAGAGGGAGGGTGGCTGGGTCTTTGGATTTTATGGCTCAGCCTCTGTTCAGGAATTATGACATGCACTCGTGAGAAGAAGACGAAGGTGAGACTAGACTGAAGCGATGTTTGACAGAAGCCCGGATGGATGGTCAGCCGATGAAAGTGAAGCAGGTAACAAGAGTGCGTGGGCGGTCGAAAGACAGACAGACAGACAGACCTCTTTGTCGGAATGCTATAACTGCGACGCGTCTCTTAGAATGCCTTCGCTACAGCTGCTAATGATGCCGGCCTTGTAACCAGTGCTACTGACCGTCTGATAGATGGAAAGAAACAGACAGCAGGCAGATGGACCGACGGATTGAGAACAGAAGGGTTTCGTCAGCTGGTGCCATGTGCAGTTTCAATTCGGCCGGTCGGAGTAAACAAATCGCCAGATTCCGTGTGTGTAGACTACGGAGATTATGGCCAGTCAGCGCATCTGATGATACGGATCAGAGTCTGAAGCGATGTCTTGTAATACTGGCAGCCAGATTGGCCAAGCTGTGCACTGGTTAGAAGCGAAACTGCCAGTCCCAAAGTCAATGGCTTTTGTGCTTCCAGCAGAGAATGAGCTCATACGTGGACTTCTGTCGGCCTGCCTGACCTTTGAGTCTTGACCTGGAACCGATTCTGACCCTCCCTGCCTGTCGATTGGCTTCGACTGAGCACCTGTGAGTAAATTGGTTCCCGCGAATTACCTTTCTTTGAGTGCTGTAGAAATCTCGAGATTACGATTACGGTTTTTGGTGCTGGGTCAGATTAAATCTGATCATTGTCTTTAGGAAGCAAAGTGATGTTTCAAAACTTTCGCTATACAAGCAGAGCGGACGTTTTCAAACATCATTTGTACACGCGCTAACACATTAGTTTCGGAGAAGTAAATTTTCATAAGTTTTTACGGTTAGAAAGTTAAGTTGTCTTACTGAGAGAGTGAGAGAGAAACAGACAGACAGACAGAGACAGAGAGAGACAGTGCCGTTTCTGTGTTGTTCTATAAGGCACTGGTAAGATGTGCATTGTGCCTAACTCTCGATTCCTGGGCTCAGGAGGGAGGATGTTGCGCGAGGGCAGAAGGTGAGAGGGTTTTGCTCTGATCCGATCGGCAAGAGATGAGATTGGACAGCTAATCATTTCTGCCAAATGAACTAGAAGAAGACGGATCCACGCTTGACTGGGTTCGGCGGATGGGGTGGCGATTCCAAGCAGACCAAGTGCCATTATTTGCAATTTTAATTTGCTTCAGTAGGCAGCCAGTGCAAGTCTCTCGTTCTCCTCTCTATTTCATTTTCGGTGTTTCCATCAGTTCCTCTTGTGTTGGCTGATGATTAATGGTCACCCACTCGGCTGGGGTGGGGGTGGGGTGGGGCGATTGAGGGAAATGGATGCGCGTGTTTTGCTTACCGATGCCTATGTTAATGGTCCTGTCTGTTGCCCTTGGGCTGGATGCCTAACCATCATTCCCTCAGTCGTCTTCTCACTCCCTGCTGCCTGGCTCTCTCCACTTACGCTGGAAATAGCCAGCTCACCTCCAACTTCCCATTTCTTACTTGGGAAGATCAGACGGCGAGGGTGAGGGCCTTCATACGCCGAGGCTAAGAAAACTGGAGTCGCTAATACTTCATAGCCATGGCTTCCTCCTGGGGAGTTTAGGGAATACTCTTGTTCCTCGATCTGTGGTGAAGACTGGAGAATGATATTCTTTGTTGAAATCACGTGCATGTTTCAACTGAGGATCACTTCCGGTACGTGGCTGACTCGCTTGTTTGTCATTTCCTGTCCGACCGCAATTTGAAAAATGGAGTCACTGGGTTGACCAATGGTCTTCGGCTGACTGAACCAGAATTTGGGTAATTCAATGCAGATGCAATATTAAGATCACAGTGTTTTCATTTGCATAATTGCTCAAGCGAACACTGCTCGTTCTAATTCGGAGGCTACACTCTTAAAATTATTGTCTGATAGCAGCCGACACTAAGGGAAACACAATACAGAACAAGTATCTGACAGTAAACCACAGCTGACTGACCAAATTTCTAGTTAAACTAGTGATGCCTTTGCACTGTGGATCCATTGCTGGCAGGCTCAGTTTAGGCTAAGCCAACTACGTGGATGGGTAACCGTCCATATAAGTTTGGGCCAACTCAGCCCTTCATCCCTCTGGGTTCAGTCGAGAAAGGTGCAATTCGAGTTAGGCCGGAAATGTTGATAGAAGATACACCTGCAGAGTGGTAACGTGTGGAAAAGCCCCAGGTATCCCATAGCTGTCTACGACTAGTACCAGACACCTTCTGTATGAGTTTTTAGTGTCTGCTGTTACCAGAGATTACTTTGGAGAGTCTAAAAAACTCTTCATTGGGGATTTTTACGTAATGCTTGATTCTTTTCTCGTTGGGACACAATTTCCCGAATTACTGTCGCATTCTTCATTTCGTTTTCTAGGCGCTGCTATTTGTTCTCGGATGAAACATATTACCTTTTAGATTCTAATTAAGATTCCCTCGGCCACTTTGATCAACGAGGGGCCTTTGTCCATGGAAGAAGAGGGCTGAGGCCTTCTTCTGGTCCCAAGGGGATCTCTGCTGCCTCTGCTATTCCATCTGATCTCTGGCCTTTGCTTGATGAAGATGGACTCTGCCGCCTTCTGCTTTCCATAAATGACGTTCCTATCTATCTATCTCTCTCTCTCTCTCTCTCTCTCTCTCTCTCTCTCTCTCTCTCTCTCTCTCTCTCTCTCTCTATCTCTCTCTTTCTATCTCTATCTCTATCAGTTGCCTGTCTGTCTATCTCTTTTCATGTCTATGTGTCTCTCTCAGACTGTCTGTCTCTTTCCTTGTATATGCCTGTGTTCCTGTTTGTCTGTCTGTCTGTCGCTCTCTCTCGTCCCTACATTGCCAAATGCAACTGACTGTTCCATACAGATTCTCTTCCCAATTTGTCTGTTTGCTAATTTATTAAAAAATTAATTTTTATCTACAATACTATTACATCATCAGCAATCGATCTGCCACATTCTAATTTGTTGAATTAAAATTTTATGGTAATATGAGTTTATTAAATTACCATTCATCCTATTAAAATTTTATATATCCAGAGAAAAATAGATTTCTGATTAACTCGAAGAGTTAAGTACAGATTGGAACATTTGCTATTTCGATTATGAGCTGAAATGACAAAGTAGAATAAGCCGAATGATTGCTTTGTAAGCTAAAACTAAGCAAATGCCTTTCAGCTGAGTAATAATTCTGCTTTTCACTCTTTGTGCAGAACACCATTGACTTTGACTTTGCCTCAAGGTAAAACTGAACTTGCAGAGTAATGATGGTTGACACTAATCACAATAGCAACTGTGGTTGTGAATTGTTTAGCCTGAGATGCAGGTTGAAGTGTTTACTTTGGCCGCTGGCGTGATGATGACATGGCTTGCATATTAACGACAGGACCTTTTCGTTTGTTTTTGGGCAATTCTAACCTTCTGAAGAACGCCGTTCTAATAATATTACTGAAAGGCGGTCGACGGAATGATAGCTGTGGAGCTTCCAAAGTAATTGCAGTTGATTTGAAAGAATTGTCTCTGCTGCTCAGAAGTTTACTCGCATGTCTTCAGATTACTCTCTGGTGTCTGTCTGTGTATCAGTTTGTATGTGTGGTTGTAAGCATGGTTGTGTTTGTGTATGTCAGTGGCTTTGAGAGATGCTCTGAGGACGCCAAATGAATGTGTCATGGAGATAATATGTTTGTGATTTACATGGAGACTTCTGCCCGAAGACACTTGAGCCGTGATGAAAACTTTAAGAGGGTCTTCTGAACTTAAAGTGGCTTTTAAGTGATTGGGAGCTGAAGGAGTGAATGGGTGAGGAAGGCAGGGAATTGTTGCAAGATGGAGATTTATTTGGTAATGATACGCATTGAAGAAGGGACGACTGGCAGAGGAGATGGTCGGTCGGTCGGTCGGTCGGTCGGTTGGTAGGTGGAGGGTGCTCCCTCCCGCCCCCGTAAAGAGAGACGTGTGACAGATGAACGGAGAAGTTTAGTTCTCTGCCTCGGAGGATTCTCCAAAAGGGGGAGAATTGAGGATGATTGGAAAGTAGAAAGAATGGGTTGAATAACCTGAAAAAGTACAGTTAATACAGTTTATTTATGAACAGTAACTCGCCAGACAGACACACATATATAGGCCTACATAGGGGCAGACAGAGACAAGCACACTGATAGACAGGAAGACATAAATATAGGCAGACAAGCACACAGACATACAGGCAAACGTACCGATACATTTATTAGGATTAGGTCTTACGCCATGTGATCGACCTGTATTGAAATACACCCTTGATGATAATAGTTGGCTGTATCCGCCTGGAAAACACTGCCATGCATTCGAGTTCCGACAGCTGGACGGGCTGATTCATTCAGATGAAGACATGAAGATATCCGGTTAAGAGGAAAAGCACTGGGCCGGTAGCAATAGTCTTACACATTCTGTCGGCTCTTTTTCTTTAAAAAGTCATAACTGGGTCATGTTAACTAGACAAGTAAGTCAGTGTTCTAGGCAATAGCAAACTTTCCTTAAGAGTTTACAGGTAATTGGGGGGAAGAGGAGGAGGAGAAACATATATCAGATTGAATCATTTCCTTGTGCTGTCGGATTTCGATTGGACTTCTTCAGCGGATTATGATTTTTGACTATGATTTCACTAGAGGCGACCATCGATGGATGCCTTGTGCATCATGATAACGACGTTACAGATTAGATTAGATTAGATTTATTGTGATTGGCGGTGATTTATATAGTGCAGGATATATGACATAATTTACGATTCGTGTATTCGTCTGAGATACAGTTTACCGGGAAGCCGTAAACTGTTATCTGAGGCCGAGGCCGTGCAGACGGAATGGTGCTGATGGTGTTTACCTATCAGTCTGGTTGGAGGTGTTATTAGAAGGACCATTATTAGCCGGAATGTTGAGCCAAGTGTGTTACAGTTATGACTGGCCGGCTGTCGGCACTGTTGCGGATATCTCGATGGCCATTTCCAGGTGTCTTCCATCTGGCTGTCATCATTCGGGTGCTTCAGCTGCTGCTGTTATAAGACCACACAGCAGACGAGACGAGCCAGTCATTGGCTGCGGAAACACAACAACCCATCCACGATCCATTTCCACTCAGACTCGTAATCGTTAACTCGAGATTTCCACAGCGCCCAACGAAAGCTAAGTCGCGGGAACCAGCTTATTCACAGGCGCTCAGTCAAAACAAAGACAACACAAATAGCGAAGCTATTCCATTCCGAATGCCGACGGACAAAGGCTGAACCAGAAGAGGGGCCAAGTAAGCGATAGACCTACTTCATTTACTTCGCCGATTTTATCTTCCTGAATATTCTAGTTTTCGAGTTTTATTAGAAACCCTCACTCGAACTTGTATGAAGGGGCAACTCAGTAACATACCCCTCCAAAGGCAACTGGGGTCTTGGATCGACCCTTTCCCTCGGGTGTATTTCGCACCTGGAATTTACAGCGACTCGTAAACGGGAGAAGGTGATTCCGAGTGATGAAGAAACGGAAAATCCGTTGGACTGTGGCTGGCAGTTTACAGCCGATAAAGCAAACGATGGCGATGAATTGCTTATCGTCGATTGACCTGGAACGTGTTCTTTCCAGCACATAAACGACGATTCCTCATCGTCTCCGCTGCTTGTCTTCCCAGCACCGGACCTGGAATTGCAATTAGGATGATCGACTGAAACACGTCGACATGATACCAGCAACGGTGTCTCGTCTCGGGTATGTTTCATGGCAGCTGCGAGTATGCAACTATGTGTACTCTTTGTAAGCTCTGTGCAAACAAAGAACACGGGGATAGTGCATTTAAGCCACTCGGTGTACTCTCAGAGCACTCGGAGCAGCGGACGTGGAACGCACTCGTCGGAGCTGGTCATTTTCGCAGTAATAACTGGTGACCGAGGTCATATCCGGCTGATGGATACTTGTGTTGAAATAGCATCTTATGCTTACGGTCTCTTATTTCCTTTCCCATGTCGCCCGTGAAAACATAGGTGGAGAAATGCTGGTCCTGATTGGAGCCGAGTGCAGCTTCTTCCATGCGGCGAGATTCCTTTGTGAGCCTTTGTGACACGGCAGCGCTAAAAGCATCAAGTACCCACGAGCGATTTTCATCGAGAATAGAATCTGGCGATTGAATGTAATGACAATTAGCCCAGTCTCCCCTACGTCGCGGACTGGTCGAGTGGGGACGGGGGTTAGTGGGGACAGGTGGGGGCATTAATTCCCGGCCGTCGTCTCTGCAAAGACTCGATCACCGGGGTGCCCCAATTATTACCCGTTCATTAGGTTTTCTAGAGCGGTGGCGTGCTGCCAGGTATGAGTAGGTGGCATGCGTGTGCTGCAATCACAGTGAGACGGCGTCGGCGGCAGCGAGGGCCGTGGACCTGGCATCAGCCAGAGGGTCTTTGTGTCATTGTCTCGGCTCTTTGGTCTTCTTGTGAGCCGCCGCCGCCGCCTACCACCGGCCAATGGCTATGTCGTCCGCTCGCTACACCGATTGCAGCAGCTGCTGCTGGGTGCTTCTCCTGTCTTACGAAGGATGCTAGGTGCGCTGTTGCTGCTGCTGATGACGATAACGACGACGATGATGGCAAAGGCTCAAGAGTACTTATTCCGAGGCTCAATTTGTTGCTTGGTACTGTTCCTCTTCGATCTACCTCTCTTCGTTCGACAGAGAGGAAATTCGCTAATGACGACTGATGCATCTTCGGCTGATAGATACTCTGATGGTGTTACTCTGTAGATTTCTGCCCCATGCGAATCAGACAGAGCGCTCTTTGACGATCAGAGTAAATATAAGTGTAAAAGTGTATACGTGTTTCTATAGCTGCTGAGCACTTGTGTGATGCTAATGCATTTCAAAATAACTTATGCCCAGAGGCAATGAAGACTTCCAAAATTATGTATAAGCTTCCATTTGCTTCATATTATTATATTTTGTTGTTGTTATTTTTATTATTATAATTATTATTATTTAGAAATTTAAGAGCACAAGTTCATCGAAAATACATTTACTGCTCGTGAACGGACTGCAGATTATTTAAAAACAGTAACTCACATACCTGACAGACAGACAGACAGACAGACAGACAGACAGACAGACAGTGGTGCTGTGTAAATGATCCTATTTACATTTGATTGCCAACTGAATCTTTGTGTATTCTGTCCTGGATTCTACCATTTGGCCGAGACTTCTAGAAAACCCATCTCTTCCGACCGAGTTGTCTCATCAGACGAGCGTACCACTGAAATCCTCTCAACCAATAGGCAACAGAAACGGTGTTGATGCAAAGATGATATCATGCACCACTGCTTCTGGATCTCTGCGATGACTAAGTATTCCTCATCGTCGCCATGACAGTATATCCAAGAGATATCCGTGAAAGCCAAGATGCTATCAGTTCCTTGTGCATAAGCCTTATTGATCCCTTGGTCCCTGTAGCTTTCCTTATCGGCAGGTCATCGTCTCCCATGCAGGTAATAAATTATGACGAATTTTCATTCACTGACCGAGCTTCAGCTTTATTAGGATCGGAAGTGGCGTTAAGGTGAGGCAAAGCGGATTTCGGGACAAAATGAATGATCGGAATTGACTCATAAACAGCGGGTTACGGTGGCTGTGCTGACCAAACTGACTCTTGAAAACAGCTCACCTTGTACTTGTTATGATATCTGTTTACCCTAAGGTGTTATGAATGCTCTGTTGTAATTGTTATTAATATTTGGGCGTTGATCCATATTTGTTTTGCTGGTATTGCGTTGCATATAACCGTTGAACTGCACTCGTGAGATTTTGGACGGGCGATGGCATTCAGAGACTGGGAGTGCCTGTTGCCAGATGGCTGTGATCGAATGATGTTTGGAAATGAGAAGCAGAGTGAGTTGCATCGGTTTCTAGTTGTGCAGGGAAGAGGAAAGACTCTTCAGTGTCTTATAAATCAAACGATAGCAAAAGAACGTCAGTCGGAAAAAGCGGAGGATAATCCAGATTGAAACAGTGCAGTCTGTGTGTATCGAAGATCAAAGTATGGAACGTCTGGTTGGAAGCACTACAACAGGTTGTTACCTACTTCAAAGGGCCTACTCTTCATGCAGTATGGTACAGGATAGCTTATCCCAAAGTTCTGCAGGGCTGTGGCTGCTTTTTGAAGTGTACATAATCTTCAACAGTCATAGCTTTTTGCTGTCTGTTTATGAACGGTTAACTGTTACACTCTGCTCAGAAACTAGAACACGCTGTTCAAAGTAATGTGAAGTTGAGCCACATTTTATCTGTTTTGACGCATTTTGTATTCAGTTACCGCAGCTGCATCCAGACCTTTATATACCTAGGTTTTTAAGTTCTGTGCGTTAACCGATAGTTCTTTGGTAGTAACTTTTCTGAAGCTGCTTTTCTTAAGCAGATTGATGGTACTATAGCCAACGTAAGGTAACATCATTTCCAGTCCCCTTCAGAGGTAGAAAGAGACTCGAGTCTGTTAAAGAAATTGAGGCTCATATGTTCCTCTTTCCAAGCCTCCAACGCGAGAAAACTGAAAACTGAGGCCCGCGGACTTTAGATGGTGTGGTGCCTATTCAAATGGGCAGCGGTGGTGAAAGATCTCGACGATTAATTATTTGAAAAACTGAGCAGGGTCGAGGCCATACGGTCGCTATAGAAAAACGTGTACATGGATTTTACATTTACCATGTGAGGCCCGGGCCAACCAACTGCCCCTTCCCTCTGATATGGCCTAACTTCTCCATTATCCCTCTTTAAAAAATAGTTCTCAGAGACCTGTAAATCAGCCTACTGCAGAGAGAGAGAGACAGACAGAGAGACAGACAGAGAGACAGAGAGAGAGACAGAGAGAGATGCAGTATTCGTGAGTGGCTTCGTATCCACTCGAAGATCTTGTGCTCAACGCTGACTGAATCAGACTTTGTTGAAAATCTGACATCGAGAGAAAAATTGCCCCTCATAACGCAGCCAGATTCAGTTTTACTGACCTTGCACGCGTTATGAGAGCTTTTAGAAAATAAATAGACGCTAAATAAATAAGAGTCTGTGGATTTAATCAACCGACAACAAGGGAATTGCGCCTTAAATCAACGACAAACATTAAGTACATTTCATCCGACATGTTGATCCTTTTGTTACATCGGATGCAAATCTATTGCACTCGTACTCACCCTCCCATTTGCCCAGGAGAGACGCCGTATAAATGTTCAGATACAAAATACGCTATATTAATAGACGCTATATTAATAGCCAGACACATGCAAACATCAAATGTCATGGATGTAACGGCGCTCAATAAATCGTCATTATTATTATTATTATATTTATTATTATTATTATAACTGGCAAGCTCTTTTTACAAGCGATTCCATTTTGCAAGCGTGGATTTCAGCTGTGGTCAGAGGAGTAGTTAAAGACCAGAGCACTATACCGCAGCTGCTGTACCCAGGGACTGAGGTAATTGTAGCCTTCCATCTGCTTCTCAGTCTATTTAATGGCACCTCGGCCAATCCATCTGTCCCACTGACAACCTGTCTGTCACTGACGGAAACTAGATACCTCTAAGTCCCAGGTATTGCGTCACGTTAAGGTCCCCCTCTCTCGTCCACTCCGGTGCCGGTCAGTCTGCCGGCCTCTTTCGTGGCTGTCAGTGTCTTTGGAAGAAAATGGCCGAACTGCTTTACGAAGCGCCTCGGAAGCGGACGGGGTTACCGTCAATCCGAGGAAAATCGAATCAGGCTGTAATCAGATGAGACTTCTGTCGGGCACCGTCGGAAAGATGGTAGTACCGGAAATTGGTTAGAGAACTGAAGAAGAATTGTTGCCAGGCGGCGATGGCTGGTGCGGCCGCTGCCGCTCCGTCAGTCATTCCTGTCTTCACCTTTTCCATTCAGCGACATGTCTCAGTGTTTGCAGAAAATATGAAACGCCATCTGGCAGATGACGGACCACAGTTATACCATTCATCCATCCATCCATCTATCCACCCGTCCAACCATCTATCCATCCATCCGTCATCCACATATCTATGATCCACCCATCTATCGACCCCCCTTCCTCTGCTTCATTTGTGTTTGAGTCATTATGTTCGTCATCTCCTTTGCCGATTGTTCCCCTGTCACGTCTAGTTTTGCATTTCCTCGACGACCTTTGTCCTGTCCAGTTTCCGTCCGGTGCTTACATTCGCCTGAGTTGGAATAGTTTCAGTCTGGCCAGTGTGTGCGTGTGTGTGTGTGTGTGTGTGTCTGTAGATGTGTGCGTGTGTTGGTTTGAAATGATTTGTATGATGAAATCTGCAGTTTTTTGTTGGCTTTGCACTGGAAAAATAAGTCTTTGCAAACACACATGGTTTGATCTGTTAGAAGGGTTTTAATCTTGTGTTTTGTTTGCGTTCCATGACTGGAATTCGGATGAATTTTCTGTGTCATTTTAAGTCGAATGAAGTCGCATGAAGTGAACAGAGCTTCTTAAGAGAAACTAATTCAAAGAAAGAATTTGTCCGAATGTAAAAGCTGTTTACGTTACAGGGAATGCTATCACTCTCTCAAGTTCCTCCTAGAAACCAGCTTACTTACTCTCTCCTATAATGTAATTGATATGTAATTTATTCACAAGTGATCACCTGGAAAGGTTTTTCAAACACATTAATAAACACGATGGCTGTACTTTTTTCCAGGTTTTATTTCTTCTAGTTTTCTGTGACATACCTTTGAAAATGTTTCCATAAAATACTTCCATAATTCTATCATTGCGGTTGATATACTGACAGCTACTTTGATGAGATAATGTAGCCCGACCTGTGGAAGGTCCTTGAGGGATGCTTGAGAAGACAACGACGTATAGGCATACCAGACGTAAATGCTGTCTTAGAGAGATCATCAGAAAGGCGTTCTATGAATATTCAGAAGCCATATGACGAAGTTAATGAATGCGCTAAAGGCCTGTTATTATTATTATTATTATTATTATTATTATTATTATTATTATTATTATTATTATTATTATTGCATTTATTGAGCGCCTCTATCTAAGGATAAAGCGTCAGTCGATGGCGCTGAGCAATTGTGAGTGACGCTCTTGTTTAAGGGCCAATATATGGGGAAGGCTCGAATCCATACTGTAAGCCAAGCGCTCTATCCAATCGGCTACCTTGTTAGTTAAATTCTGATGTTCGTTATAGATGCGTTGAAGCGGAACGATGTGAAGACTAGCAATGAAGTTCAGACAATCTGCGAAACCTGTGATAACTCGCTGAAGACTTGGAGCCGGTTGTGTGGAGAGAGAGGACGCAGTCGCCGGTGCAATGGGAAGCAGAGGACATGGTGGAACTGTGCAGCTGCCGCGTACCACTCCACACATCAGTTCAACACACCACAGGTAAGTCCTCTCTCTCTCTCTCTCTCTCTCTCTCTCTCTCTCTCTCTCTCTCTCTCTCTCTCTCTCTCTCTTTCTTTCTCTCTCTCTCTCTCTCTTTCTCTCTCTGTCTCTCTCTCACCTGGTTGATCGATCTATCTCCTGGCCGCCCGTAGCTTAAGCCCTCTCCTTTTATCTTTTGCTAGTTTGATTGATACACTGCATATTATTATGCGATGTTACATACTTATACTTTGGATTTACATACTGTAGATTTTTGCATACTGTGCATTTATCTGGCTGGCTGACCGACCGACCGACCGACCGAAGGACCGACCGACTGACTGACCTCAGATTCATAATTCTGGGTGACTTTATGCTCGCTAAAATTTCTTAAAAGAAAAATAGTTTGGATTTCTGTGATATGCCGATGGAAGTGGATGGTGTGGTCTGCTGGTGGTCACCCAGATGGTCAGTTCTAATGAATGCTGGACGCAAGATTAGCGCCGATCTGATCAGAGTGAACATCTTAATTAATTATGAGTCCCCTCTGTCCCTTCCTCACCACTCTGTCCCTCCCCAATGTTCCTTCGCAATGTGTCCCTCCCCAGTGTGTCCCTTCCTGACAAATTTCTCTCAGAGGCTGTGATGTATCTGGACACAGAGCTTCCGTGGCTTTGTCTTCCATTGTGGCCATCGGATCAGAGCCCCTGCAAAAGGAAAATCGTACCGAATCTTTAAAGAAACTAAGCCTACTGCAGAGTTAAGAATTTGGTTACGAAACCGTTGCACTGGGTGGCGTAAGATCAGGCTAACAGATAGGGTTTCGGGTTAAGTTTCAAACCTTTTAGTGGGTTGAATTAGATTTGGGGCTGGGGTTCTAAAACGAGGCATATGTGGGTTCATACCCCATGTTGTGCAGTTTACCCATTCCACAGACGTTTCCCCCTGGGTGTCAGAGGGAAAGTGATGGGAAGTTGGTCAGTTGCATTTAGTGGTCTTGGAATGATGACCAATGGGTGGAGGAAATGGTCAGAGCCGGCCATGGCTAACCCTTTCTGGAGCTATTCCAGGGGGACAGAGCCAGTCATGCGTAAAATTCGGTTCACTGCGGAAATATTGCATTCCACTTGAAGGAAGAGAGGAGTTTTCTTGAAGGCATGAGCAGCCATTTGTGGAATGACGATAGGATGGATGACGATAACGGCTTCGATCACAATGAAGATAACAGCGTTGGCAGCTGTGCTCATGTCGGTAACAATGTCGATGGTGGTGATGAAGTTGATGACGATGATGATGATGATAAAAAGTGAATTGGATTATGATGATCCTAGTGAGGAAGACAGTCCTCACTCAGTCCATTGTCTGCATCATCATCACCATCATCACAATCATCATCATCATTGGCATTCCAGTGCTTTGGAGAGTTACTTTGAAAAAGGTGCTATATAAAGTGTCTTGGTACATATATACATAGACTACATAACTACCTACCTACCTACATACATACATACATAATATATACATACATATATAGCCTGCATATACAGACATACATCATACATAGTGGTATATACATACATAAAAACATACATGCATAGATTATACAGTATCTCAGTCATTATCATTAAGATGGTTGTTTTAAGTTTCAAATACTGGTTAATTATAAAGATTTCTTCTAACGAACTCGAGGCATGAGACTGAAGTGGAAAGCATGATGTTCATTTTTCAGACTGGTCCGTCAAGGACATCAGGCAGCGACCTTGACAGCGGATCGGTTGCTGGGACCATCAGGCTCACCTCCTTCGGCTGTGGCGCTGCCAAACTTTCGAGATGCCTCTTCGTCACGTTCTCTGACTCCACATCCGTTTGCTAACACCAGTCTCAAGAAACCTCACAATGTACGCACTTATCATAACAGACCATAACAACAACAACTACTACTACTGCTACTACTACTGCTGCTGCTGCCACTGCTACTATCACTGCTACTGCTACTACTGTTGTTGTTGCTGCTGCTGCTACTAAACAGTAAGAAGAACAAGAAGAATATTGATGATAAGAGCATTTTTAAAGATGGTATTTGGATGAGTCTTGATTTTCTAGAAATGATATTTGTACCCATTGATGTAATTTTGCAGTCCTATCGTCCTTGAGTAAATTAATAATAGTAGCATAATAATAATAATAATAATAATAATAATAATAATAATAACAACAAGTCGGTCTCTGAACTGGTCTGGTGCCTGAGGGGATGAGCAATGGATGCATTTGATCGGTGCAATGGTTGGCCTGTGTGAGGCAGAGGGGATCGTGTGGTGTTTGCTGGCAGCCGAGTGCTCTGCTCTATCTTCCTTATCCTAATCATAATCGAAGACATAATGGAGTGTTTGTGTCTGAGATGCTACGTCCCTTTGTTGTGTCTTTTTCATCCCAAACGAAAGGCCGCAGGGAGGAATTTCCAGGCGTTTGGTGAGTGGTCGGTTGCGGGGGAGGGGGCAAGCGGTTCGGCTGGGAAACATCAGTCTGGATAAACATGAAATTGCCCAAAGCCAGAGACTGAAATCAAATCGGGAAGCTCAGTCATGGTGATCGCGACCGGAGTTATAGTGCAAACCAGAGTTGGAAGAAAGGGGTTAAATGGTAGAAAGAGGAAGAGGAAGAGGAGGAGGAAGAAGAGGAAGAAGTGGTGTTGCTGGTACATAGAGCGTAGAATTTCTAGCCACACATAGACTGCAGTTATTGAAAGAGTTTGTTAACGACTGGATGATGAGTAGAACATTTTCATCTAAGTCACTATTTGTCCTCCTTTTATTCATTGAGACTTATGAATATTCTAAAGAAATATTTAGTACGAAGTCTTTAAATTGCTCGAATTTGGACAGACGTAGTTGCGTGAGACCGTTGCGCTCTCTGTCAGATGAAAACAATAACGATTGTCAGTTTCCACTGTTGGCGTCGAGACCCGTTTTGTCTTCACTGACCGTATTGTGTTTGGAGAGGAATGACGAGGTCACTTTTGTCCGGAATTCGGTCGCTTCTGATGCTGTCGTCCGTTTGTTTTCCAGCTGCCAATAGTCCCTGGCCAGTCAGTAGGTCACGTGGGAACTTCGTCATCGACGGGTGATACGTACGGGAGACGGGCAGAGTACCAGACGCTTGGGCCAGGCGGCCTGACCTCGGCCACTTCGATGGCACCAGCTGGAAGGAATCCTCCTCAACAACAGTACCACCAGACTGGCGCGGCTGGGTTTTTCGGAACTAGACTTGGATCGTATTCGAAAGGTGCTTCTTGTTACAGCGGAGGAGGAGGAGGAGGAGGAGGAGGAGCTGAGGGAGGAGGAGGAGGAGGAGGAGGAGGAGGTGGTAGTGGGGGGAAGACGCAGATGGTTTCATCTCCTCTGATGAGTCCAGTCAGTACGAGCAGCAATGGATCCAATCCATCGGCCGCCGCTTCCTTCTTTGCACGGTACGTACGTAGACTTCTTCTTCGCGGCGAGGATCTCCCTTCAAGAGAGGAAGAAGGAAGGAAGAGAGAGACAGAGATGGAGAGAGAGAGGGAGGAAGGATAGCAGGGAGGGGGAGGGATGAGGTGGTGAGAGATAAGGGTAGGGAGAAGGAAAGGGAAAAGGAGAGCGAGAAGGAGGGAGAGGGCGGAAGGGGAAAGAGACAGAGATGGAGAAAGGCAGAGGGCAACAAAAGGTGCGTTGAGCTATTTCTGGAAATCTCGCAGTCAGATTGATTGGCTGAACGGCCTGACTTCCAAGGTAACAATTGGTGATTGATTGAACAATGAATTGATGGACGGAATCCTTGAAAGGTTGTTAGAAGCACCATCGACTGATGCTTAGTCATCAGACAGTGGCGCTGCATAAATGTAGACATAAAAATAATATTATTACTAAGAAGCAGAATATTATTTGGAAAATGAATCTTTGTGTGTAATTAGGATGAATCGTTCATTTTTCTGTTCATTCCTTATTTAAATCTTTAACTAAGAACTGCCGTCTCTTAGACTTGACTTGATCATTCCATGTTTGCCAGTCTTGCGTCTGTCCGTACTTAAGTGTTTGCTTCTGTATTTTCTATCTCTGTGGCGAATAGACGTAGTATAGATAGAATGGATGGTGTTGTTGATACAGAGCAGCTCAAAAGGTTGGTGCGTCGTCGAAGAAGAAGAAACATCGGACTGGCGCGAAAGAGAAACCAGTTCCAGCTTTTCCGACGAACTTCGCCGCCGTCCTCCTCAAAAACCCGCCTCCAGTGCCTCGCAATCTCCTTCGACCGATTGGACGATCACAAAATGCTCTCTCTGGAAAGGTTACATTGGCTTCCAGTTTCATTTTCACCAGGAATCTCACGACTTTCCGTTTCTTCTGTTTAACCATGACCTCATAACTTGTCGCTTCCGTTTCATTAATAGTTTTAATTTTAACTGCTAGAAATCCGATTTCATGTCGCATACCAATTTAACCAGTTTTTCTATTGAAAATAGAAAATTATGAGCATCGAGTTCTTCTCAGTTGCTGATCCAAGGCGTTGGAATTTGCTGCCAACGTCTGCCCCCGCTTTGCAGAAGTCATCAAGATCTGGGCTAAAATGTTTTCAGATAGAATCTCATTAGTTCTTTACAGCAGAATTAATTAGCTTGTAAATTAGTTCTGTGTGCTGAGTTTCTGTTTTTCCTGTTTGTTTGACGCCAGGTGAGGGTGATGTTGCGCGTCTGTCCGGTCGAAGGAGCACACAGTTCGTTCCTGACAATCGATCCTCGCAAGAACCAGGTCACGGCCTTTGACCCTTCGACCTATGGCCATTCGACCTCGGCCTACCGGCGACCTCTGCCGCCGAAGATGTTCGGATTCGACGCAGTTTTTGCACCGAACGATCCGCTGGTAATTTCACACTGCCAATCAAACACTGCCAGTTGCAGTCTGTTGATTGACTGGCCTGACTACCTACCTACCTACCTACCTATTTACCTACCTATCTACCTATTTACCTACCTACCTCCCCAGTACCCATCCACCTACCTACCTTCTTATCTATGTATTTTTAAGAAGACTTTAACAGAAGATGCAGAGTAATAAGGAGCCGGGTGTTGTAGTTTTTCACAGATGCCTGGAATGAAGTTGAATTTAGAAGGAACGATCGTATATGGGTGAGGATGGATGGTGAGGATGGATGGTGAGGACGGATGGTGAGGATGGATGGTGAGGATGGATGTTGAGGATGGATGGTGAGGATGGATGGAGCGACGGGTGAAGAAATCTGAGCTTAGCTTTGATTCTGTTGCAGTCGGAGATCTGTGCAACAAGTCTTGTCGATATTCTCCAGGCGGTCGTTGGTGGAGCCGACGGATGCCTCTTCTGCTACGGACACGCCAGGATCGGTAGGATCTGCGTTTTCTTCTATTGCTCAACTAAAGTGAGCTCACCTGAGGTATATGGCAGTGGTATGGTAAGGTAAAGTATGTTTAGGTAAGTCAGTATTAACGCTGGACGCAGAGGAGGGTTAAGGAATTCAGACTTCAAACAATTTGACTTAAAACGTGTTGAATTCAAATAGTGACGACTAATGAAGCGTAAGTCCTGAATACGGTTACTTAAGCAGCATTATGCAACGTTCATATTGGGGCCATTCATATAGCGCCAGTTTAAAGAAGCGCTTGAGCAATGCTCAGAAACAAGATGAGATTTCATCAGATCGCTTTGAGTGAGGATGAATTTCGTCATGTGTGGTTGTACTGTAAGGGTGTTTCTGTTGATGTTGTTGCTCAGGCAAGACGTACACAATGGTCGGAGATGAGTCTCCGTTGCGGTTGGGTATGATCCCCTGCGCCATCTCGTGGCTCTTTCGGCTCATCAACGAACAGAAGGAACAGACGGGCGCTCGATTCTCTGTCCGAGTGTCGGCCGTTGAAGTCACCGGGAAACAGGAAGTCCTCAAGGACCTACTGGCCGACATCGCTGGCGCAGGTCGGCATATAATTTTGCTACAAGGTCTTGTGCTTGGAATAATACTCAAATGAGTATGCTGATCAGAATAGCAGCTGAATCTAATTGGGTGTTTACAGAGACCAGTCGAGATTGGCGGTTGACTCTGATATTTTAGGATTCACTCAGCTTCGGTTTAGGTCGGAGCGATCTTATCTCCAGTCGGATTCAGTTTTCCGTTCTTGCCTTTAACTTTAAATGATTCAGCGATTGAGTAGCATCTTTGCAACGATTTCAGCTGCCGAATCTGGAGCGACATCGCCGGGGATGTACCTGCGCGAGGATCCGGTCTGTGGAACGCAGCTGGAGAACCAGAGTGAACTTCGAGCGCCGACCGCTGAGAGAGCCGCCTACTTCCTCGATGCTGCTATTGCAGCAAGAACTGTTCCTGGTGAGACAAATGCTTCAACAGATAATGCCTTTGACATTTTCCTAATAGGTCCTATATAATTAGCCAGATACATACATACATAGATACATGCATACATACACAAACATACATCCATAGATACATACATAGGTACACGCATGCATAGATACATACATACATACATACATAAATACATACATACATACATACATCAATACATAATACATGCATGGATACATACATACATACATGTATACATACATACGTAGATGCAACTGAGGCTATTTGCTACAAAAAGGAAAATCGACGAGAGCCCTATTGATCAGCCAACTGTCCCTAGAGAAATTATAGATGAGTTGCGTTGTATTTGAGACTGACTGCTTTTCATGTGATCTTATCTCCTGTCGTAATCGTAATTGTAATCAGAAATTTGTGTAGTGCTCCTTCAAGACGAACTAATCAGAGTCGCTCTGTATCCTAGTCTAAAAAATGATGTTTGATTACAAGAAAGTTGACGAATGAGCAAAACAATGATCAGAAAAGTCACCACACAGAAGTGGGTTCCGAGAATATGCAGCCCAAACAACGGATTCCCATCTCAGTCTCTAGTGAAAACTTTAAGACAGAATCGTAAGCTCGAGATTTCTATCGCGCCTAACAAAAGCTAAATCGCGGGAACCAGCTTCTTCACAGGCGCTGAGTCAAAACAAAATAGAGAGGCAAGAAGGGTTCAGTTACAGGTTAAGATCTAAGAGTCAGGCAGGCAGGCAGTCAGACGACCATGATGAATGGTGCTTGGAATTGAACCGAAAGTGAAATAAAGGGACTAAGAGGAATCCGATTAGGATTCGCGGAAGAGATGTATTTTCAGTTATGAGTAAAAGACCTGCGCAGAGATTGCAGGAGATAAGGTATTGATGAGTTCGTTTGATGGATCAGATAATTGTCGTAAGTTATATGAGGGAGAATAAACTCTAATGGAATTTAATAATCTCATTTTAATTGCGAAACAACAGAAGCCGACGAAGATGCGCGAAACTCTCATCTGCTCTTCACCATCCACGTCTACCAATATCGAGTTGAGACATCGAACGAAGGCCAGAACGGAGGTGAGACTTTCTCGATCTCGGTTCTCTCTACTTCAGACTTCGTTCCTATTCCGCTGTTAAACTATGAAACAGATTCGAAAATTCTAATTTCTTTGTTATGTCTTAAGAACTTGTTGAGGTAGATGTTTAGCTTCAGGGCACTGTTGATTTTTGAATAACTTGTTAGATGTTCTGCTTTGATGAGTCATGCATGGTTTTGCTGCTCAAGGATTAATGATTGTTGTTGTTAACACTTGTCATCCTTCGTATCCACCGATGATGGATCGCATACAGGTTGCAGAAAACAAAGTGAAACTGGTAGCATGGTTCACGTGCCTCAGTTCGAACGTCGGCCCTTCCCTCCGAGGACCTGGAAGAGACCAGTCGGATGACTAAGGTACATGTATCTATGGGCCCAGACGGTGGAGGCGCATATTCAACCACTTAGCTTTGGACCGCGACGGTTGGTAGAGTCATGGAAACAGCAACCTTTCGGAGAGGGGCCACTTTTCATGATGCTCATGATGATTCTTGGTATTAGTTTTGTTGTTGTTGCGGTCAGTGTTATTGCTTTTTCAGTGTTGTTTGATGTTGTTATTTCATCTGGCCATAGTTGTTTTTAGAGGCAACACTGATAGCAACAAGATTGTTGTTGTTAATATTGTAACTGTTGTTGTCATTGTTATTGTTAGTGTTGTTGTTAGTGTTGCCATTGTTGTCGATGTTAGTGGCTGGCGGTCGAAGTCGTCTGCATCTCATCGACTTTGGTAGCTGCAGTCGAAACCGTGAGGGCAGCGCACTCAGCCTGTCAGCCCTTGGCACCGTCGTCATGGCGCTTCTCAACGGTCAAAGACACGTGCCATACAGGTGACTTATGACGTCAGTCGCGCATCTTTTTGCACTGGACAGACTCTGTCGTCTTGGTTACTTGATTATCTTCTGCACTAAAAGGCGCTATATTAAGAGTCTAGATAAATTCACACATTAATGCATGTCATCTCTTTGAGATGTTATCGCATGCTTTTGAGAAGACCCATAAAGGCACTTTATAAATGTCCTTCAAGTACATACATACGTACATACGTACATACATTCGTACATACATACAGTGGAAATGGAGCAGAAATCTTTGTGAATGAAATTATGCTGAGTGCAGAATTGAACCCAATTCTTTTGAGCCGTTGGCGCAAACGATTTCCTCGGAGTCAGTCAAGCGGAACCGTTTTGTTGTTGTTACAGAGAGAGTACGCTGACTCAGCTCATCAAGGAATCTCTGGGGAGCCTGTCGTGTCACGCTTGCATGATCGTTCACGTGTCTCCTGCCCTCCAGGCCTACAACGAATCGCTGCAGGTGATGCAGCTGGCAACGAGGCTGCAACGCATGCGCACAAAGAGAAGATCCAAGGTAGGACAGTCTCTGCGATTTCCTCCACTCTAATGTTAAAAATATTCCCACAAGGTAGAAACAATTTGATTTGAAAATATAAACAAAAGAAAGTTTGGAATAGCTTAGAATCGTCGAGGGTTTAAGTGCCTCAGAAGGCAATCTGTGAACTATTTCTACCTTGTAAGTAAGTAAGTAAGTAAGTATATTCTTTATTAACCAATAGCTAATCGCACATCGGTTTACAAGTATTTAAGAACACAAGAAAACTTAATATTCATACAACATCCTAACAATAAAACATTTACGCGTTAGATTGTCAGCAGGAGGAATAATACGATCATGGGTGTGGGGCCGAAGGGAATAACTGAGGGTTTTAACTGGTGGGAGTAGCTTATGTAAGACATGATTTGGGTTGTTCAAGATTGCTTTAAAGAGACGAGCATCAGCTGTGCCACAGAGTTCATCGAACGTTGGGGGGTTCCCAGGAAGATAGCGGAGACGCACAAGTCTCCGCATCAAAGCCTGGAGCCGAGCTCTAGCCTGTGCCCCAGCATAGCCCCACCACACGGGAGAGGCGTACAGCATCCTGGCCAGTGTTGTGGCTCGGACAACGTCGTAGAGCCGAGGGCCAGTTAGGCCATGTGATACAAGAATTCGTATGGCATATAAAGACTGACGCGCCTGACTATGAATCCGATCAATATGAGAATCAAAATTTAACATCCTCGATAGGATGGAATATAACAAGACGTCTATGTGTGACCTCCTGAGGACGACTTGTATACTTACTCCCTGCCAGCCTGAATTACGTTAGAAATTGAAAAGAATGACAGATCTATTCGCTGACAAATGATGCTCGAACAGGTGGGAATAGTCTCCGTTGGCAGGCTCTCGCACACACGTAGGACCCTGCCAAAGCATATGAATCTGAATCGGTGTAAATGTTGTGTGACTTTTCTTTAGCACATTTCCTTCCTTTTCGCATTTTCTCTGCAATATTTCAGTTTTGATTTGATTCTCTTTTAATTCGAAGTTTAGACATCATATTAGTTTATCTCAATGGACATTAATGACTGTGTTTGACTAATAAGATTAATACAGAAGTTGCTTAGGTGGTTAAAGCTCTTCCACTGACTTCGCCCGATTGACTTCCTCGAAGTCTGCTGGTCTCCTAGTTATCCCTTTAAATTTTCACATAACTGCCAGTCTGCAAGTCTGACATTCTCGATATTTGAGCTCTAGATTTTCAACTGCATCATATATCACGCTATTTGAGTCCACTAAAGTTTCCGTTTATACAGTGGAGCCGTTTTATGGCACCTTTGAAGAATGATAATTTAGACACAGGCGATATTTACAGCAGTGTAATGATCTTGCCGGCGATCTTAATGCTCGCTATTGGATTGATTTAGTTGTTATCGTCTTAAATCTTGTTTGCTTTGATGTAAGAGATTTTGACGGAATTGGCCATATCTGATGTCAGCATAAACCTATAATTAGAAGACTGCTTCTTTTAGAGTAATTAGCACGCGAAAGACTTGTCAATTATAGGAGGATTTTATGGCTAAATGAGTTTAATGGTTGTTTATCGCTCGTTGGTTATGTGGCCGCCACAGAAAAGCCCTATTCATGATCCTGGAGAGGTTCTTCAACACCTTTGAGGTGTTTTCAATGGCCCTGTATTAATGTTCAGATAAATGTACACACACGCATGCACGGACATATTTACAGCAGCCTTATGCATTAAAAACTGACGGCGCAGAGAACATTAAATCCGCACTGAATCTCTCTTTGGCACCACTGTATTTTTTAAACTGCAGGACTTGTCCTGTAATCTTCATATCTGATGTCCTACTAAATATGGGTGTAGGACATGTAAGAAGACAAAGAAGAGCATGCACTTTAGCTATCCCTGAGAGACAGCCATGGGTATGAAGAGTTGGCGACTTCATTCTTCTTAGCCTCGGCATATGAGGGCGAGTGGCCAGCCTTCTCCCTCACCGCCTGATCTTCCCACTGACAGTGTATGGCCAGTGTACTGAGTTGGCTACAGGGCGCAAGTGGAGCCGGGATTTGAACCCCGGATCTCTCGACTGATTGTCCAGTATTCTAACCATTAGACAGTCATGCACCCCTGAAGGACATAGTAGCATTAAATAATTTAATGTTATAAAAGCACGCATTAATGAATATATCTAGCAGTTGATTTCTTAGCTCCCGATAGAAAGGAGGATATGGACTTTGTAGACTTCGTTTGGTTCATCTGTTTACTCGTTTTGTCCTTCTGCCTAATGTAATAATCGACCGAATTTATGTCATCGAATGTTTCTAGTTCTCGAGCACCAGTTCGGAGGACAGTTCTTGCGACGAGAACGCCCGAATTCGTTCTCGAATGCGCCTCGGGGTTCGCATGGGAACTCTTCGCGAAGGCTCCGTCTGCAGTACAGACTACACGTCAAGCAGCGAGCAGTCATGTGACACAGTCATCTACATGGGCGACAACGGATATCCGGGCAGCGATCGCGACTTCACGGACTGCGAAGGATCCTCTGGTGCGGCTATTCCAAGACCTCGCTTCACTCCTCCTTCGGGCCTCGTTAAGACGTCATCCTTGACGAAAGTCGAAGAAGTCATCGAGGGTCGGCACCACTCGAAACAACCGTATTCGACGTCGTCTCCCTACGGAAGCTTAACGCAACAACCGAAAAACGTTGCCGGAAAATCGTGGCTGCACAAATTCGTTCGGGGATTTGGAGAGCAGGAGATGGTGGACAGTGATCTGGGTAAAGCTCCGGATGTTCGTTCTGGATCGGGGCGTTCGATCGGTGGCGAACAATGGATCGATGGACCTGGATCGATGTTCCAGAATCCTGTGTCAAGAGACAGCGAGCAATGGGTGGATGGACCGCCGGAGTTTCGAATGGACAGACGGCCGGAGGAGTCAAGTCTCGTTCGTTCTCCAGCGAAACTGGCTTCGACAGAAACAAATCACAGCGGCTTGGGGAGTAAGCTGTTTGTCAGTGGAGGAAGTATATCAAGGATCCCACACAAGGCGGCTCGCACGGCGAAGATAGCGATGCTCTTCAAGAGGGAGACGTCTCCGGATGAGAAAGAAGGGTCCCAGTCGAAGAACAACGTTGCAAACTGTAGAGACGATCAGAGTGAAGCAGTGTCTCAAGTCAGTCAGGATGTGTCAGGTTGTGAAGAACCCAGTTGCAATAGTTTACTTGCCACCACAGATCACTGCATCACTTCTTCAGATGTACAGCTGTCTGGCAGCGTCAGAACGGGCAATGGTGATTCCAGAATGCCTGTAGAAGACAGTGGTAATACCTTCAATGATACCAGTTTATATTCAGGTGCTAATACCAGTTCATTATGTGACGAAACAACAACCTGGGAAGATGAACGTTGTCAAAGTGAACCTTGTCAAGGTGAACTGTGTCAAGGTGAACTGTGTCAAGGTAAACCGTGTCAAGGTAAACCGTGTCAAGATGAACCCGTTGTACTTAATAATCAGTTAACCGAAAGGGATGTCGATGAAGTCGTCTCATTGGATCAGCATCACGACTTGGCTGAAAAAGGAGTCTTTGAGGATCTGGCGATTGTTAACAACCGTTTGGCATCCAATGAAATCAACCGTCTTAGAAGCGAGACATCTTTTCAACGCTCTGATGAACTGCATTGTGAAGAACAGATTAGAAATTTAGACATCTCTGATGAACTCAGCGGAGTTGCTTCATCGCCAAGAATCTGTGCAGATGAAAACTCCGCCGTGGAAGCGAAAGAGAACGATTACGCTGTGGATGTGGCTCAGCCTCGCAAATCGACCGCCGTGAAGCTGGACATCGAGAACTTGCTGCTGCAGAATCGAGAATCGATCTACGAGCTTCAGATGGACCAGGAACTGGAAAGCGGAAGCCGCGAGAGCCTTCAGCGGCTCATGTATGGCTCGGATGACGACTCAACCGTCTGGAACTCGGAGCCGCATTCGGTGGACCTCGAAGAGAGCAATCCATTTCTTGAAGCTCTGTCTTTGGCCTCCTTCAATGACCTTATCGGACAAGGTAACGATCAGCTGCTGCACCTTAGCAAACACGAAGATGGCAGTACGTTGATTTATTCGGATGCTGATGGCCAGTTGGATGCGGATTTGCAGGTTAGCCATTCTGCTGCTGCTGCTGCTGCTACGGAGGCTGTTGTATTGGATGATGTTGTATGTGGGAGTTATGTTTCGAAAGATGTAAATGACATTACGAAGGTACCTTCAGGCAGTACCTTGTGTTCATCCGCCGAAAACTGTGCTGCTGCTCAGAGTCCCGCTAAGTCGTCCTCATCCTATCCTCCTAACGACTGTCTTTCTTTGGCTACCTCAGCATCAGGGCTGGTCCCAAGGGCAGCCTCTACCCCGATCAAGCCCTCCAGTCTTCGGCTACCCAGCAGTCGAACCGCTTCGTCAAGAATACCCGAAGCGACAAAATCCGAATCCTCCAGAAAGCCACCGCCCACACCTCGAACTTCTTCTCTGGCCACTGGTAAAAAAAATCCGGTTGCGAATAACACAGCCGGTGTCGTAACACAATCTTCACAGCAGACGAGCAACCCTCCCTCAAAAAACACCAAAAACCAGTCGAAAATCTCCTCATCAGCTAAGGATTCCTCATCCTCTGTGAAATCGAGTGATGAGAAAGAAAACACTGGTATTAAAAGATTGACCACATTTGGTTTCAAAACGGCTCAGCCGTCGCTCGCTAAACCCTCAGTGCCTAAAACAAACTCCAGTGACAGTGCAGCGTGCAAGAAAAACTCCCCAGTTGTCGGCGCCGCTGCTCCAAAAATCCCTGTGCCAGCCTCACCAGCGACCTCGGCAAAAAGTGCAAAGCAATCGCGCATCGTTTCACCAGCAACCAACAGCAAGAAAAGCAAGTTCTCACCGAAAGCTAGTGGTGACATCTGTGCCCGAGTAGAGGAAGCTCCTTCGACGTCCACGGTTATCGAAAAAGATGGGAGACTTCTGTCGCCGTATCACCTGGTGACGAAGCCTCGCATCTCCGTTCACTCGAGCAGCGGCCATGGAAGCGACGGCAGCTCGGTTGTGGAAAACCGGATCGTCAAGTCGACGAGCAAGACGAGCGAAGTGGAGGTCAGCAGCGGATACGAGAGCATGATCCGTGACAGTGAGGTGACTGGAACTTCGTCGAGTCAGGACTCGAACAGCGAATGCGCGTCGTCGGGAAAAGGAAGAGGGATCAAGATCTTCCGAAAGAAAGGCGAGTTTCTTGCTTAGTTTCTTCAGTAATTTAGAACAAAGATATGATATTTAAAGATATCTGTTTGTGTTAGTAAATAACCTGAATGTCTAATTCCATTTTGGCTAAGGTCCTTGATTTCGTGATTAAATTGAACCCTCCTGATTAACGACTGGATTTCTGATTCGCATGTTTTACCTGAGCAAGAATTGAACCAAATGTCTCTTTTAGTGCCGGTGTTAATCAGCAACCTCGTAAGTATCGACTGGTTCTGTCCTAAGGATTGCATTTCAGAATGTGGATTTGCTTAGAAGCGACTGCCCATTTAAGCCTTGTGCATTTTGATAACGGCGCTATAGAAGTCCTTAGATTTGACTGAGATTAGAGCCGTGGAAATCTGTTCCTCGTGCTCCTTTGAGAGGTTCTGTATAAGATGTCAAGATACATTTGTGTGATCGTAGTGGGATTTTGTGTGCCGTCTGTAGCCAAGGGACGCAGTCGTTCAGCTCCTGCCCGGTGGAACCCGGTTGACGGGACACTTCACGTCTCACGGAAGCAGTTCGCTCAGTCGAGAGCCGCGATGGCCATCGGACGTCAGTGCGCTGAGAGTCTTCCAGAAGAACCGCTCGAAATCAAGACCTTCAACTCGGAAGACGTCGAACGGATGTCGCGGTGGAGGAAGAAAGAAGCAGAAGTAAGACTTCCTGTGCTGTGTTCCCTAAACGACACGAGGAGATCGGCCACCGCTAGTCATTAATTTACAGCTGTACAAAGAAAGGTCTAAAGGCGATTGAAATTTTGTGGCAGTTGACTCGCAGTTTGGAACCAATTGGATTCGCAATTCGTTAAGTTCTTCTCTCTCGACGGTTTTTCATTTTGTTCTTTTCAGACGCAGTCTTTGCACGAGCGCCGTTGTCGAATTCAAGAACTGCTCGCCGTCCAAGCTACTCTCAAACGAAACCTGGCCAGGTCGAAAGAGATTCTTATGGTCGATCCAGACAGTTGGAGCTACGACTGTAAGTGAGATTCACGTATTTCAACATTTTCTCATGGTTCTCAGAAGAATTTAAATACGCGAGTTTGCAAAAGCGTATTGCTTTTTGTTCTAATCGTATGTCTAGTTTGTAATTCTGAAAAGTCTAAAATGGATCTTTATCTTATGAGGTTTCTGTTCAAACTGTCAAATTCACCGAATCACATTGTCTCTCTCCTTTTAAGTCCCGTTTGTGATATTTTTACAGATACTGTTGTTACAAATTCTACTGTCAGATATACAGAAAGTATGAATAAATGAAGCCGAGCGTCACTGATGTTGTTTAAAGGTCTTTAGTTCGTTGATTCTACGATCATTGGTTGTCTTGTGTTGTTTGTCGCAGTGCATATTGCAGAGAACGTGAATCGAGATGATCCGGATTACCTCCTCGCTCTTGAGAGGGAAACGGCGATCCTGGAAAAGCGCATCGAAGCTTGCAAATCCCGCATCATGATCGTCACTTGTTTTGACGTCACCTCATAGAACGGCTTTTGTTCAACGATGCATGAAAACGACAAAGCGTTTGGCAGCAGGATTGCTCTGTCACCGGGAAGTTTAACGCGCTCTCACATGGAGCAACATCTAACGTCTCTTCCTGCTTGAATGTCTAATGCCTCCTCTGTAGTTCTAGCATAGGAATCATTGTTTAGGACGATGTTGCAAAGTAAAGTGTAACATGTCTTTGACTGGGATCATTTGTGGTAGCCTCTACCCCGATGTGGTCCGTAGAAGAGTCGTCTGCCTCCTTGGATTGATGTCGGATTCTGAATTTGTGTTTGTCACGCCGTTTACTTCTGTTTCACTTTAAAGGAATCTTCCATTTTTTTATCGCATGTTAGGGATCATTTAATTTATGTCTTTTCAAGTGGATCACTGTATTTGTGGAAACCAGTCGGTACAGTTTTCTATGCAGTTTTGCACAGTTTTTAATGCACACGTTTTATACAAGCTTTTTTTACAAACGGTGTTGTTCATTGTAGAAGCGATGGCCGTGAATATCTGTTTTTCTTATCCAACTTTGTAGCTGTAGGCATTTGAGTTTCTTCTGTCGCATTTCCAATCGTCAGTAGATTTTCTAGAATATTCTGTACAAATCCAACGACTTCGGACTTTTTTTAGCAACGTCTCAAACTTTTCACGAGAGCCTGCTTTTTACGATTTATGCCTTTTACTTGTATACAATGTGTTTATAAATTATGCAATTTTATTTGCAAACGTGTTGCAAACATACAGGAATCAGATTGCCTGAGCTTTTTTATAGCCGTTACTGTGCTGTTCTTATTAGCTCAATTAATTAATGCAAACTTTTAATGCATCTGTTGTAAGAGTTTTCATTTTTGTTAGTATAAGTTTCTAGTGTGTTAAAAGGTTTTTTCTGCATGATTTACATTGGTAGCCTACATTCAGAACGATGCTAAATGTAAATGGAAATGTAAACGGCTTTTCTATAGCGACCACACGGCCTCGGCACTGCTTGCGTTTCAATGAAATTATTCAGGTGAGATCCTACCGATGCTAGGTTTGTTTTAAGAAATGTATCCTTCAGTGTCTGGTTAGAGTGGTAGGCTATGGCCTAGAAAGAAACTTGGATGATAGAACTGGTTTTAGGTGTCAAAAGCTTTGTTGTTAGTGGAACTTTTATAGCGGACAGAGGCAAGGCTTTAGTTTGTCGGAACGAACCAAAGCTGCTCCTATAGCGAGAACTGTAGAGAAATAAAGCAATTATGGTTTGATTTTCTTTGTCGTTGTCTGCGGCGTCGCTGTTGTTGTAGAGAATGCCTCTGAGTTGTCTGGTGTTGACCAGCCTTTGAACATGGTTTTTGGTGCAGTATTCTGGGTAAACAGACATCCGGAATTATGGGATTTCGGGGAGGGGCAGGAGGTCTAAGCTGTGTTTAACAAGAGTATTTTTACAAGAAGGTAATTATGGATTTTCGGGTCCTAATGTTTTATGCTTTTTTATAGTCACACGGACTCGTGCAATGATCATGAAAATTTTTGATCTGCTGTAATTCAACATGATCTGGATTTAATGTAATTTTTTATGTGATGCCAGTTAAAATACTCGCGTGAGTTAGGGTTAGGGTGATTAGGGTCTGATTAGCCTCTGCTGTTTTGAGACTCAGTTGTTGACCTGCATAAGACAGTTTCTTCAAAAACCTTTTCCGCATTTTTATGTGAATTTTTCGATTTTTCATTTAGCGAGATGCGTGTATTTGTTGGTCGTTTGGTTGTGCCTCTGGCTGTCGGTTTCTAGTTTTGGTCGACGACAACAGATGACCATTTGTTGACTTACGATGGCTCTGTACGGTTGTCGTTTTCAGTCGACTGTATTTTTCAACTGTATAGTAAGCGTAACAGAGTCTTGCATTTTTGCTAATTCATGAAATGCCTTTGAAGTGTCATTCACGTGTAAACTATATACTGTAGCTGAACTGTTTTTAATGCATAATATATGTCTTAATAATACGAAGTTAGGCCTACTGGCAGTTTTCAACGGGTTTAACACAGTGTTCCTTATAAGTCTGAAAGAAGTCCTTGCGCAGACTATTGGCTTCCCCGTTTACAAAAGATTTAATTTGCGAAATTCTTACAACATCTTTAGGCTCCAGCAGTTAACGTCTGACTGTGGCGTGGGTGCAAAACTCGGCCAGACCAGAAATGTCAATTTTCCACAGTTTCGGCTCCTTCAATAAACTCGCGTGCAATAAATTAGTATTTCAGAGTAATATTTAAATATCTGTTTGAAGCAGAATATCTTTTGCAGAAGGCTGTGTGTAAATGTTTGGTTACATTTCATAGAAGGGAGATTTCTTTTTCGCCATTCGGTAGGTGGCGTTTGATTCGATCTGCTGCGCAAAGAAGAGAAGTTATCACACCGTAGTTGGTCTTGAAGTTTGGCGTTTTTAGAGCTGATTTCTATATCTCTGAAGCGCTGGATTAGAATCCGAGCAGACAACTACAGACAGGAACTGACTTCTAAGAAATTTATTTGCCACTTCCCACATCTCAATTGATTCAAAAATTTCTGATTTTTATTGTAATATTATAATTAGGGCCTATTATTTCTTTTTCACGAGGTACATCTGATCTCTCAGGATTACAAAAATTTAGGGGAGTGCAATAATTATTAGTCTTCGATGTTATGTTTATATAGGGCCTATCATAATTAGTACATGTAATGTAGTATTAGTAGGGCCTATACGAGGCCAGTTCTGCAAAATGTCCTTTAGAACTGGGCAAAATTCCGTGTTGCTCCCCGTAAGCTTCAAGGCTGCCTGCTGCTTGTCACTGTCGCTACTTATCTCCCTTTCCCACCTCCCTCAACCACCGTCTTCCTGGCCAAATGCAAAGAAATCACTTTGTTTGTAAATGATTCGCGACATGGCGCCGGCGTTACACTCTATATGTCGGCCGTGTTAAATGGACCGCAGACAGAGGCGTCGATCCGTAATAAACATTGGAGGGGCCCGGGCCTAAAGTTGGGGTCTGGGCGCATAGCCCCTGTCGGGTTCCAGAGGCAAAGCCCTTAGTATGGGGGTCAAGAATAGGCCTAATACAGGAAGAATGAGAACTTTATCAGTACATAGCTGCCTTTTACTGATTTTACAGGTAAAATATTGCTGGCCAACCAATGGCCGAGCTCTCATGCTCAAAATATTTGCCTGAGCCCGGGTTCCGGGGGCACCCATATGATTGACGCCTCTGGGAACATTGGTGTCAATGTAAATCTGTGAAGTAGCATCGCAAGAAAAAATTTGCATCAGAAAGACCAGCGTAACTGCTTCCCAAATAGAGGTGTCGAACTATAGGCCACATTTAGTGAACACATTTTTCCTTTCTACTTCCTCTAATAAAATCACTTATTTAATTCTAGATCCCAAATTTTTCGTTAATAAAGACTGGATTGGACCCATATAGATTCCTTGGATTGGACCTAAAGACAATTCTTTGAGCATAGACAAAAGTAAAACCATAATTCTTTTCAAAAATGTTTTAATTGCATTAGCAAGATGGCAGTACAGGTTCATTAATGTCAGTTATATTCGCTAGGTGGCAGCACGGTTTTGAAAAAGACCATTAGATCAAATCGCGCGCTGGTTACACGAATCCTATGCACGTGTTGACCACTCCTTCACATTCCTTCGGACTGTACGTTTGGCTGTCCCTGTGCTTGTCTGTCGGCCTGTCTGTGTTTATGGTGGATTAGGCAGCTGGAAAGTGTGCTGCCTGCAGATACGAGAAGGATTGTTGACGTTATTACTACATTTCGGACGCTTGATTTCTTGGTTTGCATATAATTAGTCATGTATGTTATTTCCTGCCCATCCCGCTGAACACCTGCTTTTAAAGGTTTCGCTGTGAGTGTGGCGTTGCCAGATCCATACGTAATACATCTGCCTACTTAAAATAGTTTTGCCGCCCTTTCTGGGATCTGGCTGGTCACCGATTCCTTATTAAATGGGAAAAGCCTGAACAGCGCCCTTTTCTTCGGCCTCGGCTGTGCTACGGCGCTATATAAATTTTATCATTATTATTATTGTTTGTTATTGTTCTTGTTGTTGTTGTTATTATTATTATTATTATTATTATTATTATTATTATTATTATTATTATTATTATTATTATTATTATTATTATTATTATTATTATTATTATTATTATTATTATTATTACTACTACTACTACTACTACTATTATTATTAAGTGGGGAAGACTTAAGGGCAGGAACAAAATGTTGGAGGAAATGAATCTTCGGTGAGAATTATAGAAAAAAACTGATGTGGAGGGAAGAATGTTTGCACACACGTGCCACACCACTCTGGAATAAACTCCCCCCAGAATTGCCACAGTTTTCTGACCCATCATACAAACTCATCGATGCTCCACCGCTTGCAATTTCTGCTTCGGCCTTTCATTGAAAGCTCAAAACATTCCTCTTTCACAGATTGCACCCTGACACCCGTTCTTCCTCATCTCTCTCTCCTCTTCAACCCCAAACACCACCACCCGTAGCTGCCACCCTGTCTCTCCATCTGACTTTTGGATCTTGACTTGGAACTGAACCCTTTTGCCTATCGATTTTGTTTTGACTGAGCGCCTGTGAATAAGCTGGTACTCGCGGCGCGGCTTTCGTTGGGCGCTGTAGAACGTATGCCTTTATGCAAGTGTAAAAGCCTTGTTGGCTGTATTTCTAAATTTAGGCAGTATCCTTTGCATGCACGTGTGTCTACTTCACTGACTGCCCATCCCACACAATACTTTTTAAAGATATTATTGCGGGTCTGGTGATGACAGCCGGCCTACTTAAACGAGCTTTGTTTCGGATCTGGCCCGCCGCCCATGTCTTCGGGGTGGAATGATTGTTCCCAGAGGTGTCGATCCGTCGTAAACATTGGGGGGCCCAGGCCAGTAATGGGGTCTGGATGCGAAGCCCTATTGGGCTTCAGGGACAAAGACCCTGGTATGGGGGTCAAGATCGAAGTAGGCCTAATGCAGACAGACGCAAAGCCCAATGCTCGAAAGACAAACAATGAGAAATGTCGCTAATATTATTTACAATGGAATGTCAACTTAAGTAGGCCTATACACAGCAGTTATATGGCAGTAATGCTAAAGCAGCGCAATATGAGCACATAATTATTTATTCGAAAATGAACTTGCCCAAAATGTTCTTCCTGATTGTGCTTCTTATAGCAAACTTAGCCGCTATTGTAGGTTTCAGATTGCCTGTCATCTACTTCAGTTTTTATCACTCTAATCTAATCTAAGAACTTCTATAGCGTCAATGCAATAATGCTCAAGTCATCATTCGATGGTCGCTGCTAAAAAATCATTGTCCAAGTCAAATTCCATGGTGAGTCCGGGTCGAAAAGCCTAAGAGGAGTCCAGAAGACACAGAGACAGCCTAGGACCAGCGACAGAAAAGGCACGCCTTCCAAGAGCTGTTCTTGTCCACGGAATAGTCAGATTTACACAGCTAGAAGACCTGGTCGAGTAGAGATAAGTCTTGGGAGTCAGAAAAGAGCGAAGATAGCGAGGTTGGCTGAAATGTAGAGTCTTGAATACAATTAGTCCAGTCTTGAAAAATATGCGCTTTTCTATGGGCAACCAATGCAACGATTTAAGATTGGTGATGTATGCTCATATTTTGGAGTTTTAGTGATTGCTCTTGCCAATGTATTTTGGACTCTTTGAAGCTTCAACAAATTAGCTTTAGAAATGCCAGTAAGAAGCGAGTTGCAGTAGTCAAGACGGCTGGAGACTAGAGCATTAGTTGTCTGGGAGTAGTAAATGCGCTACAAAACCAGTAAATTATAATTTCCGCTTCCAGCGACATTTCTCGTTGATATATACTGAAAGCTAAACATTAGAATAATGTAACATTGAATGAGAAATAATAATTATTTTTCTTTAATACGGACATATTCATCGGTTGCATTTGACGAAGTATCTATCCTTTTAAAACTATATTGTAATTTTGAATGCTTTAAAGTATTCTAATATTGGTTCAGTTGAGCGGTACTACTTGCGGCTTCTTTCCCTTGAATTTTCTTAACTAGTTATTTGGAATTCATTTCGTGGTTGCAGCATTTTGCCACCTTCTGCTTTGTGTTACTAGTATACTGATTCTCAGGACTTTGGGGCTGAAGAACTCAGGGTTTGCGATTATGTTGTTTCATAGCCACAACTGGCCTGTATATCCACATTTGTGACACTTTAAAATACATACGGTGTTTGTTTAATTGACCACTGGCCTGTGTAGCTACTTGGATGATTTTTCGTTTTGATCATATCTGTTCATTAGCGATTGAGCAGATTCAGACAGATGTTTTACGAGATTAAGATATTATGTTTTATAACATCGAAAAAGAAACGGCGTTTTGAGGCATTGCTAATTGTTTTCTGTTCTGTGCAGATGCCGTGCTGGTATTTTGAGAAAGATGAACTGTTGCATTCTCCTTCAGAAGGTGATGGTATTAATTTTGAAACTGAATCCCGGTATCGGGAAGAAGGAACAGGATTCATCATTGAACTGGCTAACAAACTGGGAATGTATCCTTTAAGCCAAGCATTTTAAAGCGTCCAACATTTCAATGCTGATATGAAGTTTTGTTTGTGCAAAGGTGGAAATATATTTTTTAAATTTAAGACTTGCCTCTTTCAGCTTGCTTATCCGCTTCTGGTGTCCCTGGCTATCGATAACGGCTTTATAGAAGTCATTAGATTGGATTATCATTTGATTGGAACATTGGAACACATGGAAGAGGTTTCTAGAAGGCACCTAACAAATGTCCACTTATGTATCTGGAATTTATCTAGCACCTGTCAAATGTGCTTCATACTTGGTCTAATCAGATGTGACTTAAGATAAACGGAGAATTCTCGTCAAGCTGAATCACTTGAGACAGGATGTGTTTTCAGTGGAAGGTTCGATGCACAAAACACGACTAGCACCCACTCGGTCAGATTCCTTCCTTTTGAGTTTGGTACCTTTGCAAGGACTTTGTGAGATTAAGAAAATGTGGCGTCTTGTAACTGGATTGCTGTTGTGTTTGTGCCACCCAAACCTTGGGGCAACGTTGCTGAAGAATTTCCACAGAGGCTTGTAAACAAACAAAGGTATTTTTACCCTATGTTTCCAACTGTGTTAAACTTAGATAAGTTTGGTGATTTTCATCTGTTGTCCTTAACTCAGTTGAAGCCAATACGACACGTACGCTGCAGCCGTTGTCTACTTCCATCGATTTCACACTTTGCAGTCATTCAGGAACTTCCACAGACATGTGAGACACAATCAGATTTTGGGATTTACATGAATTTTCGGTCAACATTTGCTGCTGTTTGAAACCACAGAATGACTACATATGTTGCAGACCTATCTGTTTAAATGCATCCCAAATCGATTGTTGTGCTTAGCTTTATTATTAAAGTGCTATAGAGGTTGGTAGATTTGGTTTAGGTTAGATCCACACTATGGATTTGAGGAGAGTCAACAGTAAAAACAAAAGCTGGAATGGTTAATTGAGGTGGGAGCCTAGCTCATTGTAGCTTTTGCTTTGATTTTTCAAGACCCTACTTGCTTTTGAGTTGACTGAATTGGTCTTAACTAAAACCATTTAGGAAAAACTTAGTAACACGTTTTCCATGAATTGGTGGTCAGTGCTAAGGGCACTTACAATTATCTGTGATCAGTCAGATCCATCTTCTTCACAGTCCACCTCTTTACATAAAATATCAAGCACCTGATAATGGTTCTTGTAGTTCATTTACAAAAGACAGGTTTATTACCACAAAGTCTGTCTTAGAAGACAGAGATGGTGGCCTTCAGAGCAGAATGAACTGATTACTCTTAGTTTCTCGTCTGATTCATGCAAAAGCAAGTGCCTTCAGTTGCCTTTGATATGAAGTTGAACCTTGTTTTGAAAACTGAGCTGAGTTGTCAAGCGAGGAGAGATGTGCAATGGACAAGTTGTTGTTATTTCACAGGTGACAGCAACGAGTTGTCTTCTTCTGTCAAGTAAGACGCAAGAGAACAAACTAACTCTTCAGGATCTCTTGAAGACAATTAAGATGTTGCTGTCCGAGAAACAGTTCAGCGTCTTTGGAACGGATCCACAGGTACAGCGCTGTAGCCTCTACCATGACACGTCTCTTTATTACACAAACACTGACATAACATGGCAGGGAATACAGATCCTAAAATGTTCAGCTTTAGAAAATAACCTCATTATAACTTGTGGATTATAATGGTCAACTGTGGGACATGGTGGCGATTGGTTGGAGCGCTCAGCTTGTAATGGAAAGAGTACGGGTTCGATTCGCCCCTGAGATGGTTGTTGTGAGGAGACCTTGAGCAAGTCCTTTCACAGTTGCTCAGCACCATTGATTAATGGTTAGTCATTAGATAGTGGCACTTAATAAATGCAAAAATAATTTTAACAGAACTTCGCTATAAGGCAGTTCTTGAAACAGCTCACAAATATGAGTTTCCTCCGCACAGGCTTGTCTGTCACTGTCTGTGTACTTTCTCTCTCTGCTCTTGTCTTTATATCCAGCATCTGTACTGTCTGTCTCTGTCTAGTTTTTTTTTAACATTTGTGATATTTGTAAGAAATTGTTGTTCATTTATTTTTAATTTTCCCCCTTTGCTGTTCCCACAGCTTGACCTTACCCAGATTCTGATTGGATACAGCTTCAACCTCGCATGTATTTGACCTCAGGCAGGTTAGAACTAACACTAGACTGCATATTTTGTGATCCATTGGTCGGCTGTTGTTTGTAGCAAGAAGTCATTCAGACAGAGATGTCGCTGCTTGAGACATTAAAATTCGACCTTGACGTCATTCATCCTTACGCCTACCTCCTGCACTACACAAAGCTCTTCAAAGGTTTGTGTATTCAGAGGAATCGCTTAGCAAAACAAAATGAACCTTTTATCGCAGAAAATTTCCTCGGTGTCGTTATGTATCTCTGTGGATACGTTTACAGGTCTTTTAAGAACCCTGCTGAGGTGCGGTTCACATAGACTGATGATGGTGTTGTTAAAGTTTAGTCAAGAACTGGTAGCACTTTGTGCAAACCCAGGCATTTAAGTGCCATCGTAGTTTGGATGAATTCAATGATTGGCACAGTTGTAAGGAGGACCTGATAAACACGGTAGACAAAGACTTTGATGATAAGTACATTCAGCTGTTGAGTTTGTGCAAGAATTATCGGTTAATGAATGACTTATCTGTGGTTGTGAAATGATGCTGTTCTGTGTTATGTTTTCATTATGCCCAGTTTTTGGAGGAAGGTTTCTGACTTGTGAAGCATTTGATTTTTGATTTCAGGTGAAAAAGACACAATTCAACAACTCCTACATACATCTTGGACATTTGTCAATGACAGGTCATGCTTCTTCTGTTATCCTTAGTGATTGATTGGTTTATTATTATTATATATTATTTTATTATTATTATTAGTTTTGGTATTATTATTAGCATTAGTGGAGAGTAATATCTAGTGAAAGGCTTTACCAGCCCCTTTGAAATTACTGGTTTTAGCAGGTATGCCAATTGCAAGTTAATTTACATCAGTGCAGAAAACAGGAAATTGTAAACACGTTTTAATGTTATTACAGTTCTGTGAACGTTTTGGGTTACCCCTTATTTCTGACTGAGCGTTGTGCACTTGTGCATTGTGTTAATGTGCCCATTTTGTAATGCAGTTCAACATCCTGTGGGAAAGCAGGAGCACTTTCTTTAACATTTAGTCTGTCTGATTTCTTGCAACAGCCTCTACACGACGCTTTGCATTCAGTACGAACCGGATCTGCTGGCCGTTGCATTTCTGTATCTTGCCTGTCGCCTGACTAAGTTTGAAGTGACCGATTGGAATGGGAAACCAGACAACTATCACGGCAAATGGTACACACACTTTGTCAGCGACATGAACATCGAGATTCTCAAAGGTGATTGGTGCTTGCATTTGTCTTTTATTTATGCACAAACTTGGGTCAGATGTGGAATAATCCATTTTCAGATTGCAATCCCTCGGCTAATTGTCTTCTTGGCTCCTTGAAGCGATCTGGTGGAGATTTTACTCGATTCATGCTCGATTTGAGCACATTTTACTGTTTTTCACAGTATCTGCTGTAAGAGTGATGTCTTGTTTTGTTGACAGCAGTGCTTTAGAAGTGTACGCACATCTTGCACCTTCCTGCTGGTTTTAGACTAAAAACAACATGATACCTGTACTCCCTTTCGTTTTAATTAAACTGCTTAGTTTGACAGATCCAACGTTTAGCCATAAGAATATCTGTTCATTACCTTGAACTTAATTCTGAACTGGCATAATCAAGTAATGGCCTTAGCAATGGTATGTTGTAACCTCTCCTGTCAGTCACTGTCTTGTAACAAGTTAATGGTTACAAGGTAATGGTAACAAAGTAGTTGTAACAAAGTAATGGTCTAATGTTATGAAAAGTGCATTGTGTTTTAAAGAATACTTTATAACAAAGTGTTTGAAAACAGCGCATTATAATGAAGGAAGCAGCGCAGTGAATTGTTGCGATCTTTGTAGACATCTGTGGCCAGGTGCTGGGTCTCTATTCGAAAGGGCAGAAGGAAGCGCCTGTGGTTGCTCGGACATCTTCCAGAGGAAGAGAGGCTCATTCTCCATCTCCAGTTCGTCTGAGCAGTAGACGAAGGTCAGTGTCACCAGGTCTGAGGAGAAGTGAAAGGCGGTCGCTGTCTCCGTTACCAAGACGACCACTGGATGTAAGTACACTCCCAAAAGAAACATGGTCCACTCTGATGGTCTTAGTAACAAACATGGTCCACTCTGATGGTCTTAGTAACAAACATGGTCCACTCTGATGGTCTTAGTAACAAACATGGTCCACTCTGATGGTCTTAGTAACAAACATGGTCCACTCTGATGGTCTTAGTAACAAACATGGTCCACTCTGATGGTCTTAGTAACAAACATGGTCCACTCTGATGGTCTTAGTAACAAACATGGTCCACTCTGATGGTCTTAGTAACAAACATGGTCCACTCTGATGGTCTTAGTAACAAACATGGTCCATTCTGTTGGTCTTTTCACAGAGATTTGAAGACTTGTGCAACATCCATTTTCGAGATTTAGTCTCATTTTGGCTGGAAATATTGCATGTAATTCATTTTTAAGTTATGCAAGTTGTCACTTTTATTCTACTTTCACTTTGTCATTTAATGATACCTGCACACACACACACACATTCAAATACACATACATATATATATATATATATACATGTATGTTTAATTTTGTTTATGTATGTAGCTGTTGCAGGCACATATGTTAGCTGTGTAGTGTTGGGAGTACAGTTATTGTGTTGATTTTAGCAAACATATTGCAGAATCTGTTAGAGTTTTTTGAATCTCTGATAGGTTCAAAGCTTTCGATTATTATCAACTGGTTTTGTTGCTTACAGTCATCTTCAATGAGAAGAAGTCGACTTCGTGACTCGGGTTAGTGATCAAAGTTCTTGCTAATAAAAAGATTCAGTATTAAATTTAAGCATTGGTTATTTGTTATTTGTCAACTGTGTCTTATGCAAAAAGTGTCAGTCAGTGGCGCCTGAAATGCAGATGTTGCAAAGTATGAACGCTTGCACAGGGAAGAGACACAGCAGCCAGTGACTGCGTCCTGTCTCAGGATAAGCTTTAAAGCATCGGATTGCTCTTGTCAGTGCTTTGCTCAAATGGTGGGACTTTTGGGATGGAGTAGTTTGATGAGGCAATCAGCTGCACCATGGTCTTGGTATAAAATGCTTCGTCTTAACTCGATGCTGTCATTATTCAGCTCTAGTTGGGAACCTGTTGGATGGACTTTGCTTGTGTGCACAAGCCTGCCACTGGTGACTCTCCTAGTCAGTCATCTGAACAACGTTTACTAATGGATGAATGTTTCGTTCTTGATGAATTTAACATCGTTGAATTTATCTTGAAGAGGCGCTATACAAATTTCAAATTACAATTACATTCTGGGTCAGGTACAGATTTAGTTAAGCTGTTGAATTTGACGTCTGTAAAACACAACGTCATTGTAAGTCAGATTTTTATATGGCTCTAAAAGACAAATGTAATAACAATTTCCTCGTGTATTTTGACAATATATTTTGCTTATCTAATAGTTTTTCTTTGCATTTGGTTTTGGAAAGACCCTCAATGTTGAGTTGAAGAATTCTCAGGGCCAGTTCTATGGTTTGAAAGTCAGAGGGCAACGACATTTTGGGGTCATAGTTGATGGCACGTCACTGGGATTCATTGTAGAATTCGGTCTGCTGGTTGGATTATTAGCTTCCTTGGTCTTAGCCGGGTACTGGTGAGGAGTGTGATGAGACGCTGATCCATTGCTCCTCTTTCTGATGGCGAGGTGAACTGATCTTGCATTGTTGATGTTTTCAGAGAGGTCTCCATTTAGATCCAGAAGATCTCGCAGCCGGTCACGAAGTTACCGTAGACGCAGCTACTCGAGAAGTCCAGAGCGCTGGAGAAGAGAGCGATCGTCGCCGCCACGCCGAAGTCGATCCCCTCGATCCCCAGGAGTCATACTCCCCCCAGAACCAGGCACCTATTTCCTGTCCAAAGAAAGCTTTGAGGAAATCCAGGCGCAGCTAAGAGCTAAGTCTGGTCAGCTTCCACCCGAGCCGTACGGCGCGGGTGTGCCCCCTCCAGCTCGCTTTGGCCCATACCAGGAGCAGATGCAACCGTTTGTTCCACCCGGATATCCGCCAGTCGGCTTTCGTCCGCCGCCGCCGCAGGTGGTTGTGGCATTTCCGTATCAGCCACCACCTGCGATGCCACCTGCTTCCGGTCCGCCTTTTCCACCCGGTCCTGGCTTTCCGCAGAGGCCCCCGGAGTTTGTCGGCCACTCACAGATCCTGGTTCATCAGGCGGGGATCATCACACGGCCAGTGATGGCCATGCACCCGCCCCATATTCCCGGGCCGCCCCATCCGCCTCCTCCCAACCCAGAAATGCACGGCTTTGGCCGACCACCCGGTCCGTTCCCCGACGCACGGGGTCCATTTCCTCCGAATTTTGAAGGACCACCACCTCCAGGTGTTCCAGGCTTCATGCGACTACCTCCTCCATTTGCCTCACCTGAGGGACCACCGCGTATGCCATTTCCTGTGCCAGGTTCTCCAGGTGCCAGTGGAAACTTTGGGAGCTTGGGAGAGGGTCCCATGATGGAAATGTCGCCAGAAGACGGTCCTGGGTGGATACCGCAGAATAAGAAGAAACTTGGGAATTCATCACGAATACGTTCAAACTTGATCTACACAACTTAGAAAATCTACCCGAGATTTTCGTGAACAGATCTCGATCTGCTGTCGATTAGAACTACTGCTACTAGGAGGAACCGTTTTTAACGTTTTGTTGTCAGTCCAAGTTTTTTGTAGCACCAGTTCTTGGTATCATCTCAGTAAAGCATTAATTCCCACAGTTTAGACCACGTGTCTTTGGTTGAAGTTGACAAGAATTGGGCAAATTTCTGATAAGAATTTGCCAGACGACTGAAGTGTCAACTGGCTTGCATTTAATTGGGCTGGTTTTGTGATGTTTGGTGTGTCTTATCAAAGCTTAACTACAGTACATGTTAAAAGATTATTATTAATTAATAACTTCTTTTGTGCCAGTGTCTAATGGACAAGGCATGAACCATTGGTGACCAAAGCCAAGCCACAATCAGGTCATATCCAGAACGTCCATTCACTGGGACAGAGAGACATTGATCGTAGAAAATTGTCTCGGTTATGGTGGAATAGCAGTTTGAAAAAGGCAAGTCTTGCTTTGAGAATGAAAAAAAGCTCAAACTTTGGTATACTATAAAATCACCACAATTTCCAAAATATTGACAGCAATAATAACCAATTTCCACGAAGCATGTAGCTCTCGATGACTAGTGTAAGTATGACCCACAAACTAACCATACCCCAGGGCAAATCCAGTCAGTGGCTGGTTCGTTAAACTCCAAGATCATGGAATAAGACCTTAGGAAGCAGCAGAAGGGAGAGAGACGCGACCTAAGCTGTGCATACGCTGTGGACAGTCAGTCGTCGGATGTTCGCTAGAGGTCGTTTCGTTCAGAGTCGCCAGATACTGACGCAGCGCAACGATGCATAGCGGTTGCTTGGCAGCAAATTCGTCCAGGTAATTGGAGGCGCTACCTTGACTGGAATGCAACTCCATCTGCAAATTCCGAAACATTGATACCGCATAAGTATATTTATACTAGCTATCCATATTTATGCTTATATTAATACAATCTTTATAAACATGTACCTATTCACGTGTCTTAGCTTTGGGGCACGGTGGTCTAACGCGTTTGGCCAATGATACAGTTGCGGGTTCGATTCCGTGCAATGACCGTGGGCAAGTTGTTTGCACACACCGTGCCTCTGTTACCTAGCAGTATAATTTGGTACCGGCGTTAGCTGGGAAGTAAACGGCAGGTCCTGCGATGACTGGCCCCGTGTCCAGGACCTTGGGATTCACCAAAATGCGGACAAGAGGCAGGGAGTTATGCCCAATGCGGATATCCGCATCTAAATTTGGTGTATAAAGTTATGTGTGTACTGCCTGTGCCTTAAGCACCAATTTCAGTCAGGCATCAGACAGTCTGTACTGCGCTGAGTCTAATCAGAGACCCTGTGTTGGACGTAGCAGTATTAGGGTACCCCACCCCGTGGCACAGTTTTAACCCTCGTTCCAAAACCCCGTTCGTCATCATAACAGAATATCTGCTACAGTGAATGACCCAATAATCTGGTGCAAACGCAGATTGGCAGAAGGCGAATAGATTATTTTTCTTGTGGCTGAAACAGTTGAATTCTGAACCTGAGTAATGTAGGTGACCATCGAGAAGACGTCTCTTCCCTTAACGACGGGTTCGATGATCCACCCACTTGAAGACATCTACAAAAAATCATACATCCAATCACACGGTCCCCCCTGTAACTTATTGTAATGAGCTGCTCAACGTGTGCTGTACAAATGTTCAGGCAAATACACTGCCTCTTGCAGCTAAGGGAGGGAGTGGTCTCTACGAAGCGGCGCACGTCTTTTGGAATGGCTTGTATGCATATGTGCACGGTCAAGGCTTTTTCAGCATATTGTTTGCCGGAGCGCAGGTGAGTATCGTTAAGACAATCGGGTAGAATGATGCTGTCTGACACGTGAATGAAATGTGTGCACTGAATGTTTAATTTTCACCTTGACTCGTGTAACGTTCTCCAACTCTTTGCACTTTGGCCAATCGATCGACTGTAGGGTGACAACGAACTTCTTGCCTTCGCACTTTTCACTTTGCAACAGACAAAGGTCGTGACCCTTTTTCTTCGATGATTGCAAACCCTCGTGGTACAGATGGACTGATAGAATGAATAAAACCGTAGAATACCTTAGACATCTGTTCAATGATGCGCGACAGTCTGGTGGTTATTGTGGTCGAATGTCAGTCGAGAAGCCGAGGGTTCAGATCCCTCCCAGGGCAGAAGTTTGTTTTGGAGATTTCAGCCTCAGCTGCGCCCCCTATCAAACTCAGTTATAATGAGTACATTAACCATTCACTGTTAATGGGAAAATCAGGCGGCAAGGGAGAGGACTGGCCACCCGTCGTTACTAAGAAAATGAAGGCGCTAACACTTCATACCCATGGCTGTCTCTATGAGCTAATTTAAGGGCTGGTTTTCTATCCTACTGATACAGCACTATTAATCTTTGTCCAATGTCTCAGCCATTGCTTCAAGGGGCACCTGTTAGACAAATAGGCACTGGGTACAGTGCTTCGTTTGGGTCAGTCCAGAGTGGCCCAGTCTGGCCACGGCCCCATCTTTATGGGGAAGACATGCCATTGGCATGACCCCAAACTGGTTAAGATTTCTACATATTTAATGGTTTTACTTTAACTGTGCCATCATTATAACATTATTCTGCCACCTACCTACTTTCATGTCACTTTCAAATTCGTGCAAAACTTCCACTTTCTGAAAAAAGTAAGCGAAAATGAATGGTGTACAAATTTCAAGTAAATAATTGAATTATTTTATTGAAACAAAGGCCTTTGAGCCACAGTCCACGTCGTCCTTGCTGCATTGTACGGCTCTCAATGACAGACACATATGTTGCATTTTCTAGTAAATTTGTTTCTCTCTCTTTCTCTCTCTTTCTTTCTCTCTCTCTCTCTCTCTCTCTCTCTCTCTCTCTCTCTCTCCCTCTCTCTCTCTCTCTAAGGCAGAATTAAATCTTGCATCCACGTCTTGTTATGCCAGAAGTTCTTTGATAATGAAAACTGTTTTAAGGAGGGATTCTGTGTAGGCCTATTCTGTAGAATTTCCTGTGTTTCTAAGACTTAAAAGTGATTTCAGAAAAGCGAATAGATGATGAAAACCTGAAGCCAGTCATCGTAAAACCTTCTGTTTTGTGGCTTTTGCAGAACTTCGTAGACGAGCTTAGGAGACGCCGGCACCATACCTTTGCCAAGATAACTGCAACGACAAGGTAATCGACTTGGAAAATCCAACAACAAAACTTAATTCGTAATCGTAATCGTAAACTCGAGATTTCTACAGCGCCCGACGAAAGCTAAGTCGCGGGAACAAGCTTATTCACAGGCGCTTAGTCATTGTCCTTATTTACAACTTCGTAGTTGTATCAAAAGAATGAAATCTTGAGAAATAATGAATATACGAGCAAAATGTTGCATGAGTCCTATGGCGACAATCATAAACTGCATTTTCAGAAGATGAGTGATTCAATCGATACCTGTAAACGGGATGGACATCATCAACTTCTTTCTGTAAGATGACGGTGTCTTTCTCCAAACCACGGTACCTGAAAGTAACCGACAATTAGGCCAACTGCCAAATTTCTAAAAAATGGTCCTAGTCGTCTCAAAAAGAAGGAACCCTTAACTTTTTCATAACCATTAGCTTAAATGACTCCCAAAGATTTATAAAAACAATTTGCAGGCATAGGCCCTACGTGTATATAGAAAGCGTTGACAAAGGCCATTCACCTGGATGTACTCATGTGTGTGCGTCCATGTAGGCCCCCTATCTGTAGACATTAAGATAAGAGACCCACACGTATTTTAACAGACGGACAGACAGACAAACGGGCAGACAGACAGACAGACGGATCACTCACAGCTACAGTATAACGTCATATTCACCTAAGGCAATCATATTGCCTTCGAAACTGATTCATTTCATTCCGTGTCAGTCTCAGATAAATAATCAGCCACCCAATCAGCCAATCAATGAATCAATCAATTAATCATCAGCCGGGTCAGTCAGTGTAACTGTAACCCAGTTAATCTAATCCACGATTGGATTAGATTAGCTGTCCGCCAAAACTGATGAAGGATAACCAAAAATGCCAAGGTCAACATTTAATGCTGAAACGCAAACAATTCGATCTGTTTTGGCAAAATTTACCTCAGAGAACAAATTGTATTTTTCAAATGCACGATATTTTTTATTTACTGTAAAGAACCGATTAACGCAAAGAAATGAAACGTAAAACCAACTAACCTGTCGAGCTCCATGGTGTCCAATATCTACTATTTATATACTGTAATTGTATGAAAGCCCTCCATAACCCCACGAAGACCCTGCCCATAAGCCCATCCAGCCCTTCCTCAATAACTCCATGAAGATCCTGCCCATAAGCCCATCCAGCCCTTCCTCAATAACCCCATGAAGATCCTGCCCATAAGCCCATCCAGCCCTTCCTCAATAACCCCATGAAGATCCTGCCCATAAGCCCATCCAGCCCTTCCTCAATAACCCCATGAAGATCCTGCCCATAAGCCCATCCAGCCCTTCCTCAATAACCCCATGAAGATCCTGCCCATAAGCCCATCCAGCCCTTCCTCAATAACCCCATGAAGATCCTGCCCATAAGCCCATCCAGCCCTTCCTCAATAACCCCATGAAGATCCTGCCCATAAGCCCATCCAGCCCTTCCTCAATAACCCCATGAAGATCCTGCCCATAAGCCCATCCAGCCCTTCCTCAATAACCCCATGAAGATCCTGCCCATAAGCCCATCCAGCCCTTCCTCAATAACCCCATGAAGATCCTGCCCATAAGCCCATCCAGCCCTTCCTCAATAACCCCATCAAGCCTTTCCTTCGCACTTACATAAAGGAAGAAGCAGTGGATAATCGGGTAAAAACGAAGAAGTGACCCTCTATATAATTGGATAAAAATGAAGAAACAGTTGATCTCAGACTTACGTCCATCCGCCAGTTATTTGCGCTTGTTCCTTGTAGCTGCTCGTTATGTTCAGCTGAGAAACAAGCGATTTCTAAACAGAATACAATTATCACATAATTATCTGGGATTTCCAAGCAGAATATATCACCTGTCCATCAAAGTTCCTTTTATATTTAATTTCAGCCATTCAGCTAACAGTCTCCACGCTGTAATTTCTTAGATGCAACGTCTCACAGCGCTTGGAAAAATAATTGCTCATGTATAACTCATGGTGATTAGGCCTAAAGCCCAAGAGTGTGTATGTCTGAATCTGTGTGTGTCTATGTGTTTGTTTGTTTGTTTGTCTGTCTGTCTGTCTGTCTGTCTGTCTGTCTGTCTGTCTGTCTGTCTATACCTCGGTAAGTAGATCGACCGCGGTGGCCTCCGCAATCAACTTGAACCGGTTTTCCAATTCACAATATTCTACAAGAACATAAAACTCACGCTCTGTTCTTTAAGACAACTAGTAACAATGTAGGTACTGCTGGTAAACATATCTACACCAATATCGTTACTGAATTATTAATCATTATTACTTAATTTAGTCGGGAGCGCCACTGTTTCCTAAGTGGCGCTTTATAAACGTTTACAATTACAATTTCATAGCATAATTAATTAAATGCAGATTTTTCCATCTCAAACTCAACTGAACAAAGTTACTAATAACTAACTATCGAAATTAGTAGTTATTTTGGAATTTTTAAAGCAGATATTTTAAAATCGGATATTTCCAAGAGATGTGATTGATATACTGCTTTGATGAGCATTGGAGTCTGGACTTGGAACATCGGCATTTCCTGGGATATCTTCGGAAGGTGACCCTCTGCTCTTCTTCCTATCACCATTCCGTTCCTGCAGTTTCTCATTTGGTTCCGGTTCCTCAGAGATGTCACTGCTCTTCTCCACCGTTCTGCTTCTCCCGATTTCGTTCAGGAGTGGCATACGTCGTCGGAGGGCGTTCTTGGCGACAATTCTCTTCTTCTGATCCTCTTCCTGTTTTCCTCCATTTTCAGAGGCATCAGGTTTCACGGGCAACTGATCTTTTGCTCGTTCGATTATCCGCTTCAACTCCTCCGCCTCGACTTTTCCTCCTTGATCCACGGTCTTTGATGGCGACAGCTTTCGGAGCAGACTGAGAGGATTCTGGATGGAGACATTTGGTGCCACCTCTTGTTTGCTGGATGCTACGGATGCAGACGACAGCGCCATGGCCGCCTTTCGACGTTTCTCCGCCTCGTACCATTCCCTCTTCAGCTCAATCATGTTCTTAAACTTCTGGAGCAGTGAAACGTCCTGCGATGGTTCCTTCGACGCCGATTTTGACTCCTTTGACTTCGATTCCTCTGGCGTTGTCACAGCAATGCCGCTGCCGCCATCTTGGACCGGGGCTTCGTTGTCATGGTAACTGAGGCTCAGTCTCACCAGTGGGATGCTCTGAATGCGACGGTGCTGCAGGTAATCGCGAACGGAGCAGAGTTTGACGGCCATTCGCTCGCATTGAATCTTCTTCCTCCTCTGCGTCTTTCCAAAATTGGACATAAGCGTCAACATACATCGATCGGTTTCTGCAAAGACAGAACAACAACTATGGCTAATATGCAATGCTCTTTTAAAACTGCTTTTGTTAGAGTCTGTTTGGTCAAAAACATCGTTTCAAACAAACCTCTCGACCCCCCTTGCTATCATGCAACGAAGAAACATGAAAATAATCTCAGGGTTGCTGCAAACGATAGCATAATGTATGTTGGCATGTATGTATATGTGTGTATGTATGTATATATGTATGCAATTATGTACAAATAGAGGCACCTGGCATTTATGTGGCGCCTTTTAAGAACCTCTCAGATATGCTTGACATATGGGCCATCTGACACCCTGTGCATCTTAAATATAACGAGCTGCAGAGTTTCGGATGAAAGGATTTTCTGCAGCAGCTGAATAAAGCGCCTACCGAACCATCCTTCAATCGGCTGCATGAGACAGAAGGTCCAGTCCTCTGCATCTGAATCATATTCCAAAAGCCAGCAACAGCCGTTTTCCTCCCTCTGCCAAAACCTGACGCAGAAAAATTAAAAGAAATTCCAGAAATAATTGAAAATCCAATAATTAAAACTCATCATTTTCAGCTAAGAATGTGAAAATGCATTAAAAAGTGTAAAAACTGTCCGAATAACCCCATCAATCCTTTCCCCCATAACCCCATGAAGCCCTCCCCATAACCCCATCAAGCCCTTTTCCATAACCCCATCAAACCCTTCCACGTAGCCCAATCAAGCCCCTCCCCATAACCCCACCAAGCCCTTCCCCATAATCCCGCCACGATATTAACACATATAGGGCCTACATGTGGATGACATATTAAGACTTAATCAGGCAAATTGTGTCTACAATTATTATTCAAGACTACGGCGGCGTACAGCACGTTCTGTAGGTCAGTCACAATTACTTTACATATACACTGTGTCCGGAAAAATTCCAAGGCTTTACGGCAAATATGAAAATAATTAGTAAACATTAATCGATTTTTAAAATTCCAAAAACAGTTTAATCCTGAAATATTATTTGCACTATAATTGTTGTTTTGGCGTAAAAATTTTATAACAATTTTGTCTTCCTCGCTGAACGCCATTTTTCTAGCAACTTTCTTTACAAAATATAAAATTCAAATACGTCACTGTGACGTAATTTTAAACGGGGGCCGTTAATAAATTACAAAGAATTTTGTTGGTAATTATATATTTCAGGATTAAACTGTTTTTGGAATTTTAAAAATCGATTAATGTTTACTAATTATTTTCATATTTACCGTAAAGCCTTGGAATTTTTCCGGACACAGTGTAGAGTAGCTCGTCACCGCAAATTATTATAATCTAATTAAAAAACACTGAGCAGAGGCCTCATAATTAGTATTCTGAAGAAAATCTGTTGAAGACAGCTTAGTCGTACCTCTGCAATATAGCAGCTTCAGCAAATATCGGTCTGAATCGGATTGGAATCCAGAGTCGCTTTATGAGTCGCGCGAAGTAACCGGATTCCTCGTCTGTGATTTCAATGCTGATGACATCGCGGCAGACAGATGGACCGACCTGACGACCGGAGTTCTTCGCTGCCTCTGGAACCGATTCTGCTTTCACCAACGGCCGAGGGTTCAAGGTCCAGTGCTGGCGCTTCTGTGCGTCCTTCAGGATCTTCAGAACCATCTGACCACACAACAGAGAAGACGGACGACGACGATGATGATGACAACGATGATGATAATGACTAGGAGCAGAAGGAGAAAGATATGGACTACGATGATGGTGATGATGATGATGATGCCGATGAATATGATGATGATCCTGAAGAACATGATGATCTTCCTCAATGAGGTTAACTATGATGATTGATGACAATGCTGATGGAAGCTATAAATAGCATCCCATTGTATGGAAAAGAAACCAATTAAATTTCCCAGCGCTAATTTGAACCTTTTTTGACCCAACGTTCCCAAAGTGGAACATATTATTAAAACTTCTTGAGGGGCAGTGAAACAGACTAAAAGTTATCTCATAAATACTCATTTTCTTGACCAATGATGGAGGCGTTTCTTTGATTTCGTCTGTTTTGGTAAATATAATTATAATTGTTGTACAAATCGGACAGAAATTGACATTTTTGCTTCTGAATATTGAAAATAACTATACTACAGGTACTTGTTTTAACTGTACATTTTGAATTAACTGTTTGTATTGTGCTTGTATATGGTCAAATTTTAAGTGATAGTGCTTTGTGTATCTGTTTTCAAATGTGTTACTATGGGAACGTTGGGTCACTGTCCTTACACGTAGCACTATTTTGCGTTACTACTGAAAATTGCCTTTTCTCACTCCACATTTACATTGATATTTTACACTAAAAGAGGCTCTTGAAGCTGTTCTTAGAGACTGTGGCAGTGACAGTGGTTCAGATTCGGATGATGAGAATAGTATTCCAGAAATATGCATCCTTCCGCCAAATGATGGTGCAGAGAGCGAAGTCGAAGCAATCGATGAGGACGACTTAAGAGCTGTGGAGCGTGCAGACATATGTGGCAAACTTCATGTTTTCACAGGTGGTGATGATACAAATAAAGACATCACTGAAAGAAATGATGGTCAGCTGGAAGTAGCAAAAACAAAGTGGAAAACGAGGTCACGAAAACAGCTTCACAGTCAAGATCGTTATGCGGTTGTGACTCAGTCCTCATCTTCTAATGAAAGTTGCAGACACCCCAAAAAGAAATGAAAACTGCAGCATACCTGCAATTTCAGTGACAATGATGGAGATTCTTCTTCCAGTAAAAGAGTTGGTAACATACCGAAACGAAGTGGAAATCACAGGTGCAGCAGTTTTTCCTGGAAACCTGCAGACAAATACTCTTTTGAAATTCCCTTGACTCCACTTCCCAAATTAGCTGATGTACATCCAGAACTTATTCACAAAACACCCCTGGACGTTTTTGACATTTGTTGTGGATCTGAGTTTTTTGACAACCTAAATGTCAACACTGAACTCTATGCACATCAAGATCAGAATAACCCCACATTCGCAACTTCATCTGAAGAAGTTCGGAAGTTTGTTGGGATTGTTCTTCTGTCGGGATATAACAGCCTACCACAAGAGCGAGATTACTGGAGTACAGCATATGATCTCGGCTGTGAAGCATTTCGCAAGACAATGACAAAGAACAGGTTCCAGGAGATCAAGAAATTCATTCACACTGCTGACAATCGCAACCTTCTGGCATCTGGAGATGCCAAAGTGAAACCTATCTATGACAGCTTGAACAGTGCATTACTGCAGTTTGGTGTTTTCCATGAGAAGTTGAGCATTGATGAGTCTATGGTGTCCTACTACGGTCATCACAGTTGTAAGATGTTCATACGTGGAAAACCAATCAGGTTCGGGTACAAAGTATGGATGCTTTGCTCATCTGATGGGTGTCCATACCAGGCGAAGATTTATTGTGGCAAAAGTGACAGACCAGAAAAGACCGGTCTTGGTGAGCATGTTGTTCTTGGTTTTGCTGACAGAATTCCGGTCAAGACTCAGCACCAACTGTACTTCGATAGTTTCTTTCCATCATGTTCATTGATGTGTCAGCTCCGATACCTTGGAATGAACGCTACTGGTATTGGTAGGGAAGGTCGATTAGGTGATGCAGTTTTGCCACCAAAATCTGAGTTCAACAAGGCGCATAGAGGAAAGTTTGTTCACACTTCCGATGGCAAGGTGAACATTGTTCGCTGGAGTGACAACAACGTTGTCACATGTCTAAGTAATTTTGACACCGTCAGCCCTGTTGTCATGGTCGAGCGACGTATGAAGGGGAGTCAGGGTAAAGCCAAGGTGGCACAGCCACGAATGACCTGCAACTACATGGCACGAATGGGTGGGGTCGACCTATTGGACCGTCTTCTTTCGGCATACAGACCGAAAATAAAAGGGAACAAATGGTGGTGGAATCTGTTTGTGAATGCCTTGAACATTGCTGTTGTGGCTGCCTGGAAGATGCATTGTGTTCTGCTTCCTGCACCAGAACGCTCGAGTCACATCCAGTTTCGACGTGATGTAGTTTTCGGCCTGCTGAAGGGTGTGCCGCGTCAAAGAGTGGATGGTCCGACAGCACTGGTGCATGCGTTGCTCCGATATGATGGACTGAACCATTTCATTGAGTCCACAACACAGGGTAGATGCGCCTACTGCCACAGCAACACTAGGAAGAAGTGCGGAAAATGCGACAAGCGGCTGCACGAACTGTGCTTTCAAACATACCATACCATGTAAAACAGTCGACTTTGCAGTGTCTAATTCTACTGAAACTGTTTCAATTAAATGAGATATTGACATTTGTGAATCACAACATTTTGGACATTGCATGTCTGTTTTTTGTGTGGAAAAGTTACAGCTTTACTAATGCATGGTACTTATGATAAGCAAAGTGACCCAACGTTCCACTTTGGGGACAGATGCATAATTCTGATATGAACTGAAAATAAAATACTTTTGTTTATGATTGCCCTTATTTAGGTTGTAAACTGCATCATAACTAAATTCAGAAGTGATTCCATAACAATTTCAGTATCTGGGATGATAAAGGTTAATGCTTAAGACTTTAACTGTTCTTTTGTTTGTGCTCTAGAAGCCATTCCAGGTGTCGTATCTGGAAAAAAAAGCTGGACTCATTTGATCAAGAAAGATCACAAGAAGATGAAGCCTAAACCCGATGACCGTTTAGAGCAAGCCAAGAGAGAACCTGAGGGGACCCTTTGACTTTGGATAAGCAAGCGAAGACTGTGGCCGCCTGTTGCTTCTTGTCGGCTGCTGCTGCTGCAGATGCTGGCGCCAGTTGAAGGTCGTGGCTCCACAGTTGCTGACCGTTGACGTAGTCGTACAGCTTCCATCCATTCGAATAATCCACTGGAAAAACCTACAACATCCACTCTTTCAACCAGCCTGAGTTCCGGTCCATTTCCAGAACCGAGCAGTGTTCGGTGGTGAACTTTGTAAGGTAGGAACCATCAACTTCAATTACGTTTTCATATCGAACTGTACATCCAGACTGGCTCCTCATTTCATAAGAGGCATGCACCTTGTGCTGCACGGTGGTCTACATGGTAACGCGTTTGGTCAATGATCATGCGGTTGCGGGTTCGAATTCGTGTAACGACCGTGGGCAAGTTGTTTGCGTAGACCCTGCCTCTGTCATCAAGCAGTAAAATTTGGTACCAGTGTAAGCTGGGAAGTAAATGGCAAGTTCTGTGATGCACTGGCCCAGTGTCCAGGACCTTGGGATTCATCCACTGCCGGTTCAAGGGCCTAAGAAAGGGAAATGAGTGCCTCTCCTATGTCTCAATTGTGAGATATGGGATACTTTACTTTACTGTTATGGTACATCATTTTAAAAGTTGACATTTTGCACAGTGCAATTCACTTTCTGCTGCAGGAGTATAATAAGGTATTTCAGTTTTAGTGAAATCCTTGCATTTCTAACTACAAATCTCTATGTAATGCGTTTCCTTCAAAAACCTGAAGAATGTGAAACTATTCCTGACCTGATCATAGTCTGAATCAAGGGCAGCCCGAAGGGGATCATTGCGGCCATGCCTCTACCCCATAAACTCAAGTGGGAGGCACCACGGCAGACGTCACTCCTCTTTATATCAGCCAGTGGTCAAAAATAACCATTGCGTCATCGATTTTAAACTTTTTAAATATATGCCAAGTTTTGTTTTATGTGATGGTTAAATATCTACAACTGAGATGAATTTTTAACAGAAATGGAGAACTTCTTCTTCTTCTTCTTCTTGTGATTCTCTGCCCTCTAGGCAGGTTCATACGTCCAATGGCGCCATTCTTCACGGTGCTGAGCATCTCTTTTCAGTCCACTGTATCCATCCGTGATCATCCAGTCCAGCAACATCTGTCTAGGTCTTCCTCTTGTTTTTCGTCCCTCCATTCTTCCCTCGATAATAGTTCTTACGAGTGAGTCCCCTCTCATTATGTGGCCAATCAATTTCCTCTGTCGACTTCTAATTGTTCCCACCAAAGATCTTTCTTCCTCTACTCTTTGCAGTATCTCCTCATTTGTAATGTGCTCCGTCGAGCTGACTCTATAAAACTATAAAAAATAAAATGCAAAATGCATCGGCTGCCGCTTCTCGCATTATAAAAATATATATAAATAGGTCCAGCGTGTACGACAACTAGATATTATTGCTCACCTAAGCCACACAAAGTCACGCTTCATTGAAAGTGTATGTCCCCTGGATTGCTTACTGATACTGACACTGGCCCTTATACATGTACTGAACCCTAACAAAGGCGGAACCAGAGGCCATAATGTCATGGCTGCAATCTGAGGAGTTAAGGGGGAAGACGGTACTTTGACCTTGGAGGTGGATTGCAGCAGACACTAAGTTGAGAAACGGTTAACAGAAGCAACTACCTTTGAATCCTTCAGGGCATTTAGGATGTCTATTTCGGACAAAGCAGGTTTCTGAAATCAGACACAGAACAATTCTCTAAGACTATGAAACGTTCTTACTTAAGGAAAAGCCAAATTTAGAACTACATTTGCAAATAAGTGACCATTTTAGCACACGAATAAAAGCTGAAATATTAAAAATCAGTCTTAAATATCATATGCAGTAGACTTTGCATTAACTTAAAATCACAATTTAAGAATCAGTTAAAATCTCGCTGGCGACTTTGGTGAAATCAATGTGTCGAAAAAGCCACCGATATTCGAAGTACCACGTACGTACCACTATGGTCCTGCGATGACGAACTAGGTAGTAGACGAGAATTGCAATAGACGCTAAAGTGCAGATAAGTGCAGTGACGATGACACTTGGTAAGAACATCCAGTTACTGAACGCTAGAATCATCGCACTGAATTAGATGTACAGACTGTTTGAAACACAGCAGCAGCAGCAACAGCAACAGTTCGCTCAACCGAAACACGCTGAGAAATTCTTCGCTTGGTTGAACACACGTGCAGAGCGCGCAGCAACCCAACTCATCATCATCATCATTCTTGTTCTCAGTATGCAAAACAATACGCAACAGGGCACAGATGGATGGATGGATGCGAGTGCATCAGCAGCCTGGACAATGATTTCTCTGTAGCCAGATGCAGCAACGTTTCCATATGTTACAAACGACAGACGTGTTACTATCAAGACTACCTGCTAATATTCCGTACAGCTGTGCGTATACACGTGTGTGTGTGTGTGTGTGTTTGTGCGCATAGGTGTGCGTGCATGCGTGTGTGCTATTGTCAGTGATGGGTCGCCCTTCTTTGCACTGATGACTAATATCGACTAAGGTACGGCAGTCGGTAGGACTATGCAATAGGCCGTTTACTAAGGCAGGCCTACGTGCAAGAGCTGCGCGTCGGGCAAGTGATAAGCCTACTTCTAAGATGCAGGTATTGCAACCTTTAGGTATCACTTTCTGCATATCAGTGGTGAGATGTGCTTTATTTGTAAATCTTAGGTCAGCCATGCTGAAAATCAAGTATTGGGTGTACCCTACGCCTATCAAGGTTAGCCCTGCAAGATTAACAAGGCTGCCTGATCTACAGGGTGGGCCAAAAAATGAGAACATCTTGTAGCATACGAGTTATTTAAAAATATAATTCAATTAATTATATTGTTTCAAGTAATTTTGTTTGCCAAGTATTTAGCTAATCAGAAATCATGTTCAATGTGTCCTCCTTGCTTCTCAACGAGTTTTTCTAAGCGTCGACGCCACTCGTTTATGCTACTGTCAAAAAAGCGCTGCCCCAGATTTCTCCATTCTTCAATTATTGCCAACTTGAGCTGCTCAACTGTGGTAAATTTTCGCCGAAGGTAGACTTTTTCTTGCAAAGCACCCCATATGGCATAATCTACTGGGTTTAAAACAGGACTGTTCGGTGGCCACATGTCTGGCTCGATGAAGTTAACATTCTCCTGACGAAGAAAGTTGACCGTATTTCTGGCTGTGTGAGATACAGTTAAACAAATTTTGATGTAATTATATTACTTTTTACGCGATGTTCTCACTTTTTTTGGCCCACCCTGTAGATCTTAGCACTCTGCTGGTGCGCAGACGTCTGCAAACGGGTGAGGATGAAGGGTAGTGCCGAAAGCGGAAGGATTGGCGCTAAATAAATGTCCAATAAAACTTAATAGAATTGTCTATCCGTGTAAAGTGCTACACAAATTAACATTTATGTAATTTAGAGGATTTAACTAATCATATCTGATGTCTACATCGAAACTAAATTCAGTCAAACCACTACAAAGCCAATCAGAATCTTAAGAATTTTGGACCAATGTTTTCAAATAGCGAGTCTTAAGTCGAAAACAAAGTTCAGCCATCCCGATATATTGCACGTAAGTTCAAAATCAAATGCCATAGAAATAAAACAATAAATTTTAGAACAAATCAAAATACTTTAAAACAAGAAAATGTCAAGTTTTGCAGTTAAGCCAAAATCAGTTTGAAGATCAAAATTACAACCTCTCCCATCACGAGACTGCTTCAAATTCCATTTCGGAGAGCTTATAATTGTTAGTATTGTTAGTATTATTGTTATTAATAATACGCTAATTACAGGCATTAATATTTCATTCATTTCCGTCTGTTGACCTTCCTCTTCATCTCCATCCACACTTTATCCAATCTCGGCGTCAACGATTTTCTCTGAACACTTCGGATGTATCAATTGGGCTTTCTGTGAAATTCGGAAGAGTAGATTTACATTACTGGTTTGTCACATCATACAAGTGAAGTCCTGAGTACTACGACATCGTTGCTTTACAAATGAGAACCGGTTTCTCTGATCTTTGGCAACATATTATCATTAATCTTGTAAGTCTGCTTTCTGTATTGCACCCTTCAGCAGCATCAAATGCTTGCACGTAGACCCACTCATCAAAATATGACCATAAGCAAGTATGCACGTTTCTGTACTAAAGCATTTAGTCACTAAAGATGGTGAACTGTACTGAGCGTGTTTAACTAGCACGAGTAGTCTTAGCAGAAAATACTAGCCATATCTTTACATCGATAAAACAAAGCACTTCGTTGAAACTGATGCTCAATTCTTCAGTTTCTTTGAGTTGTCAACAGATTTAAACAGTTACAGCTGATTATGAAGTTCCTGCTGAAAGCACAGAAATCTCACATCTTTGCGTCTAATGCATGTGTACTTAGCGAACGTTAACTACAGTCGTTGAGACTATATAAAGTACTCGGCACACGCGAAGAGTACTCGCGATATGTGTTTAAATACTCGACAGAATCAATTCATCACATAATGCTAAGAAACCCCTTAGGAGAATCGTTAAATGCTAAAAGACTGCTTTGCTCAGTCTTTCCTGGCAACATTTCCCTTCTCTGCCATGGCCCCGTCGACATCCTCCGACCGAATTTCGGAACTTCTCTGGCGAGTCCTCATAAATGGCATCGTCATAACCTCAAAGGAGTCGACCAGTTCCTTTATAGATCGTTTCCTCTCCGGCTGTTCCATTTCGACCTTCCTGTCTCTGTCCTTTCTGTACAGTTTCATTTCAGACTGTGCCTTTGCTAGAAGCTCTTCTCTCGTCGGAACTGGTTCTTGCTTTGCGGATGCCATGGAGTCACTTGGGTCCTTTGCTTCAGTCGGTTGGAGTTTTCGCGATCCCTCGGAGCTTTTCTGTACCACTTCAGCTGTTCTTGTGTAAAAAGCTCTGCTGCGATTTTCGCTGATTTTTGACGATGAGAAAGTAGAGGCTGACATTTCCATATCTGAGAAATCAAACGTCTCCGGGGACGAAGGTCTCGCCTGGTTGCAACCGACCAACGCGTCCAGAGTGACATCCGTGGCGTCGGTCATCTCTCCATCACTGAATTCCAGTCGGTCAATTAACGAAGGCCTCAAGGCAGAAGGAAAATCAGACGGCAGACGATCTTTAGGGCGGGCAGTTCTGGCCAGCGGACTCTCTGGAAGTTTCTTTTCGATCTTGAAGACTCTTTCGGCTCGCGTCTGTGTGTGTTGTTTCGTTACTTTCACATCAACATCAGCGAACATCTGCTCCTTGTGTTGAAATTCCTGTGACTCGTATGCAAACGACTTCTTCAGCGGCTGATCGACAGTCCTCTCAATCCTCTTGCTCGCCTCAAACTGCCACGGTTCAAATTTCATCTTTTCTGTTTTCAGCTCCGTTATCGTTCTGTCTTTATTGCTACTCTGCTGGAACGTCTCATCTTCTCGTTCCCTTGAGAAACCAGATGGCAACTGCTTCTCCGTAACCTTAAAATCCTCTGCCTGAAATTCAGTTGATGCCACAGTGGTCGGGATTTCAGCTGACGGGCCAAGACAGTCCAACTGGTGGTGTGACCCAGTCGTGGTAAATGTCACCAGGTGATCTCTGTTTGTCAGTGGAACCGAAGGAAAAGACACGCGGCTCAGCGCCAAAGCATCGCGCTGTTCCACCTTGGGTACTGCAGCTGGTGTCGATAAGCTGAGATTGATGGTGGTCTTCTGAATTTCCGGTCCTCTGACTGAATTGAGGCCAATGGTCTGTTCAGTTCTTGTGCTGATCCTTTCAGTGGTAGTGGACGAAGCATGGTCTCCAACCTTCTGCGGCTGCCATGGAGCTGGAAAGCTCTCCTTTGACTTGATTACAGAGTCTAGCGAGTCCAGACTCTTTCCTGGCCGAACAAGTGAACTGTCGTAACTCACAGGAGGATTTCCAGATGGCAGGTAACTTCGGTTGCTGACACTGCTTTGCCTTTGCTCCACGCTCGCTGTAGTCGCAACTGGACCAGAAGGCATCATTAAAATGTTCCGACTCAGCATGGAATTTGCTGCAAACTTCTTGTTGAACCTCGCATCAAAACCAGATTCCACTCCTACTGTCTCGGGGTTTTTCTGAAACCATTCTTCTCTTAGTTTCTGCAGACGTCTCATTCTCTCCTCTGGCGTCTCCGACTTCTTGGCAACTTCTTCGCAGCTTCTAGTCGACTGAACACCACCAGCAAAGTTCAACTTCTGAACCAGATACCGCTTCAGTTCTTCCTGCGATTCGGTATCACTAAGCGGCTGGTTGTTATAGTCCATTTGACCCTCATTAGCATTTTGTATCAGGTCATAGGTCAGAGGTTGCAGTTCAGGACCAGAGCTGCTGTGGCTGTCGCTCTCGCTCTCCACGTAACCAGAGTCGGCGTTCACTTTCAACAGTCGAATTCTTGACCTGTTTTCGCTCCTCAGCTTAACATCTTTCGGCGTTTTCTGCTTCTTTGGTTTTGGCGTCACTTTCACATCACCAGTTTCTGTGTAACTCTCGCTGAACAGGTCGCCTTCAGTTAAGTCGGGTGCACTCTGAGACAACTCAAACAGCTCCACCAGTTTTGCAACGCCAGAAGCCGGAGACGGCCGCGTTTCGGGTTTAGCTTCTCTGCAGGATGATTCGAAGGAACTGCTTCTGTTCAGCTGCCTCAGATTCACTCGAGTGCCACGTGGTTCGGCAGACCTAACACTGTGATCCGAAGACATGGAGCAAGGTTTAGACGTGACTGGCTGGTCGGCTGTGTGATTGGAACATGACGGAGACCTGTAGTTTATCTGCGCTTCAATCTGCACCTTCTTAAGTTCTTTTGGAGTCTGAGACTGTTGTGGAAGAACTGCTTTACTAAGGTTGTCAAGCCCAGTCATTGTTTCATTTGCATGACGCTCTGATGCGTCGGTCAGAAAGTTTCCGGTTGTCTTGACAGCAGCAGATGACGTACCCACAAGAACCGTCTGAACCGGCAAATCAGGATCAGATTTGGTGCATATCATTGAACCTTGGCCGTACTTGCGGTAGGCCAAGTCATCCCTGACCTTCCTAGGAAAGTTAGTCAAACACTCCGGATTGTCTCCTGGATGAATCCCAGAATTAAGTTTAACTGTTGGATTTCTGAAGTTGTGAACATTTTCTGCAGTGACCTCATGTCGATGCTTCGAGTTCGCGGATCCAAAATCTGGACCTTTTCCACTGCGCAGCCACTCCTTCGTGTACTCGAGGCTCGAGTTTGGAACGAGCCTCTCTTGAGATTCTGTCAGAAGCTTAAGGTTTGTAATTGAGAGGCGTTTGACGTCTGAGGGATCCGGGCGAATCTGTCTTCCGACGTCCTGCGGAAGATAACGTTGCATCGTGGCACAGTCATTTTCAGCATCATCATCGAAGTTCAGCCCTTCATAGGTTCTCTCAAAATCTGTCAACTGATCATAAATCTTTGACGTTTTCTTCTTTAGACCATCCTTATAGGAAACGTAATCATACAGTCTGTCGTCTTCCGTTTGGTTTTTGCTCTTGGCCAGCGGTGCATTTGTATTATCCAGTTTCTTCATTGGTGGGTCTTTAGTAGCAGTGCTGCTCTTCAACGCAGGCTGTCTGCTTTGTTGGTGGTCGACGTGGATCGGCAGCTGACGGCCAGTGATCTGTTTCTTGGCTGCCTCTTCCTCACTTTCCCCAAACAATTTGGCCTTGATTGCGGTGATGCTGATGTGTGGCATCTCATCGTCAGCACCACTTCCTCCAACTGCTCCTCCTCCTCCCGTCTGAGCCAGCTGCTCTTGCGATGCCGACAGACGGACGGACATCCCAAACACCTGCGGGCTGTCTGCTGTTCGAGGCGGCTGGATGTCGACCTCAATGTTGAACGGCTCTCGCTTCAGACTCTTCTGAAAGTCATCGGATGGCGTTGTACCAGCCGAAGCGCTCGGTTTGGCGAACAAAGAGGAAAGATGCAGTTCCAGTGCACTCTTCTGTTTTGGCAAGACGACATTTGCTACTTCTTCTCTTGAACTGGATCTCTTGAGATTGGAAGAAGCAGTGATGTTCAGTGACTGTGGAATCAGCAGCTCATCTGGTTGAGGCTCAAGGCCCATCATTTTCTTTGCTTTATACGATTCTTGGCTTCGGTTTACGTGCTTTTCGTACTCTGCGGTTGCTTTCGACTGATTCTGAAAAGTGTTTCTCTTCTCCTTTGTCTTCTCATCTGATGATACTTGCTGCAGTTTGTTTTCGGGAACCGGTTTCCGCTGCACATTACCAGACCCACCGACTGGATGCCAGGCGTCTGGCTGAGAAGCTGACCTCACTCCCTTTGTCCTGCGATCGTCCTCATGAGGCACTGGCGGCCAAACCGGTTTACCAAACTCTCCGCTTTGCTTATTACTTGGTTTTGACGAGGCAAGTGAATGAGGTTGGACTTCACCCCCAAAGTCAACACCGCACACGTTTCTGATGTCACCTATGTAACAATTCACAGATTCTTGGCTTTCGGTTTCGAGAAGAGGATCCTGATTGTATTGTGGCACCCGTGATGACGGCCTCGGTGGATAAGGGGGTGACTCAATGGCGGGGCTTCTTCCATCCCGATCTGTTGCAGTGTTTGCCTGACCAGACGGGATTTTAACCGCATAGAACACCTGTGGGCTTCCACCCTCCAACAGATGACCTTTCAGCTGGGAGAACTCGGTGGACCTCACTTGGCAACTTATCGGCGATGAAAGATCTTTCTGACTAGGTGAACTTCTTCTCGCTGGGCTGCTCCCCAAGAAACGAGTTTGGCTAAGATAGTTATCCGACTTTTCGTAAGAGGCGATTTTTTGTTGTTTGACGTTGTATTCATCATGAATTTCCTGACGGCCTGCTACGTCCAGACTGTTTTGGTCATATGAAGGATGATCCCTGGGGTCAAAGGTTGTTCCAAATGGCCGCTGGTAGTCAGCCAACTTGAAGTCGGGCTCCAAAGAAATATTGTCTAAGTCCGGCCAATCAACTATTGGCCGTCGTTTGTCGGTGTCCTTCCAGACGAACGGCCTTCGCTTCTCTGCATCTGTCCATTGCGTCTGTTTCAAACAGTCCGAATTAAACATGGCAAACGATGGATCCAGATTGATGTCCAAATCTCCAGGATGCTTAGAGAAAGAATCACAGAAGGTTTCCGGTGAATGTGGTGACACCTGTCCTTGCACGAAAGCCGAGTCGTTGGAAGGTTTGTGGAACCCAGTAATGCTGAATACTGTTGCTTTGTCGTACCTTTGACCGCTTCCGTAGTTTCTTCTATCATCAGCTTCATTCAAAACAGCATCTGTCAAATATGTCTGAAAGGCTGGATCTCGCTTCTTTTCTTTGCTTGAAGAGATTTTCGGTATTTTCACTTTTCCTTCATCTGATTCTTTGTGGTAAAGAGGCAAAATACCGTTCTTGGTGATGATGCTGTCGGTGACTGAAGACGATGGTTCCTGAATACTGAGGCGATATTGTTCTGGCAGTGTTCGAAAGACATTCATCAAAGTCGAAGGCGAAGAAGGTGGCGGTGGTGGTGGCGTTGGTAGTGGTGGTGGTAGTGGTGGTAACTGATACACATGTGCTGAACCCCTTGATTCAAAATTCGTGGGAAACTGACCATCCTTGCTACAAACTGGACTCGTCTTTGTGAAAATGGTTTGGCCCTCGGGTGCATGTGTAGGGGGGGTGCTTGGTTCATAGGTCGTGTTGTACATCCACTGCTTTGGTAAGGCACCAGCTGAGAATTCGTCTTTTCGTGGTTTTGGAGGCTTGTGCAGGAGTCCCCCTTGACCTCGCAGCGTCTGGTCGGGACCTCCTCCTATATCAACTCGGCATGACGATTGGACCGTCTCTTCTCGATCTTGCACTTCCTTGACCTTGCTTTGTTTTGTGTCTATGGGGTAACTGAGTGCGGCTGCACTGGTCATTGGTGATGGAATCAGGTCAGGACGCCTTGAATGAATCGGATGATTGCCATCGAACGATGCTGGGTCTGTGTGATGCGAATCGGTGGATCTGATGATGCGCTGAAACGCAGAGGTCTTTGGTTCAGGGCCATTCACCTGTTCGCTCGTTCTGTCATCTTTCGGTAGCAGCATATTTCGGTTGTACTCGTACCGATCAAGGTATATCTCGCTCGGTAACTGTATAGGCTTCGACTTTGATGCCAAGTCCTCTGCCTGCTCAGTCTTCATTGGCTTCTGTGGTGGCCTGCGTTGGCTTCCACTCAAGGACAACCCTGGCTCAGACCTCGTCAAAGGAATACTCTCAGACTTTGGCTGATGGCTGAGGTCTACTTGCAAAGCACTTGATGTGGTTTTCCGGGGTTCATTGTGGACCAGTGCATCTTGTCTTGTGTGGTGGATTTTCCTCAGTATGTATACATAGTCATCGGGAGGAATTTGCATCTGTGGTTGAACGTGGCTTTCGTCTGCAGACTGACTACTCGTGACGTCCTTCTCGTCTCCGCTTGGTTCGCTCTCTTGTCCGGAATACTGCCGACGATATTCGATCTTGTAATCCTCGAATTTCTGCTTTTCTTCCTCCATTAGGGTCTTTGCATCTATGTGCAACTTTCTGGAGTTGGACTGATCAGGAGTGGCACTGTTCTGACATCCAGATTGTGGCTGTGAAGTATGCCGTGTCATGGGAGACACCTTGCGATGATCGCAGCTGAAGTTTTGTTTTTTACTGTTGGCGTTCTCAACTGTCTGCTTAGTACTTTTGGATTCATCATAAAATGAAGATTGCCTTATGTTTGGAAACTTCACTTCAGGAGAATCGACATGTGTTTTACGATTACCAGTCGATTGGTTCTCCTGAAATTTCTCTCTTTTCCTCTCGTATAGTTCCACCTTGTCCGCCATGTTCTGACTCTTTACGTCTAGGCTAACGGAGTCGTAGATGTTCTCAAACGAAGAACCAGTTCCAGGACGACGACCAAAACCTTTCCTGGACTGCAAAACCCCGATATCATTCTGCGCCTGAGACTGTTGGTAACCGTCCACAAGTTTGCGATTGGAATTTGTTTGAGAAGTACCAGAGCTTCTTGGTTCTTGTTGAAATGTTTGGTCTGTTGTAAACAGCGACTTTGACTGACTACTGCCCAACTGGCCTTTGACTGGATGAGAGGGTTCAGTGTAATCAATATCTTCGTGTGACCAACTGAGATGGCTGCCCCCTTGCCTTCCATCTCCGTGATAACTGAATTTCTGCCCAGTCCTTGGCTTTTCTTGAATTTCATTGTACAAGTCCAAACCCTGCAGTTTTCCACATTCCTTAATAAAATCCCGTCGCTCGCGGGCCTTTGCGTTCATCCCAACAGCATTCAATTTAGCAGATACATTCTGTAAGCTGTTACTTTGTTTCTGTGTTATTTCACTGATTCCCTTCTCAGTCTTTCTCTCAAAACGTTTGACTGGATAACTTCCACCAGATCCCGGGGCACTAAGTCTTCTCGAAATCTTACCAGGTCTCTGCCGGACAACCTCGGACTCTTTGCCGTTCGTTTTGTTTGTGTCCAGCTTCTTTGAAAGCGTGTGGATGTAGAGTTTCTTTGACGCTGCGTCGTAGTTGATCTCGGCCGAAAGTGGACGACCATCTTGTCTGCGTATGCGTCTCACATGAACCGGACTTTTGTGCAACTTGTCATGACCATCCTCGTCTGAGTCACTGCATGAGTCAAGACCGATGTCGATCTTGACTCCGAGTCCATTCCTCGTTGCACCAATGTTGTCGATGTGACTCCTTGGAGGCTGGGTAAGCAGCATCTTCTTCTGAGCGAAATCCTTTTGGGCTTTCTGTCGGTTGTCCTCGCTGCTCGAAGTGCTTACGTAGCCCGGTTCATCGTCGTCAGAGGAGTTTCTTTCGTGGTACTCCAGCCGATTGAACTTATCGTTATGTCGAAACAAAATTCCGATGTCCAGCTTGTGGACATCCGGGTAGAAATGGGTCGTGTTCCAGTTGTAGAAGCGATGGTGGCCGGCAGAAGAAAGCGAACGGTCTTCACTGGACATACGCTTCTGGTATTGGTTCACGGCCTGAAAAGAAAATTAACATCATTCGCATCATCTCAGATGACAACTAAATCAACCTTTTACTATTAATATCCGTCGTGGCTTATTTCAGAGATTTGAATCTCAGACTAGCAGAGGCCATACACAGGGACTTTAAATGGCGTGGTGCCCATCCAAACAGGCAGCGGTTGTGAAGGATCTCACGCTATTAATTCACTGAAAACTGAGCAGTCGAGGCCATACATACTAAGCAGTTTTATGACAATTTCGTTTTGGAAAAATGCAAAACTAGATCAAAATCAGGAAGAGACCTTGGAAGAAACAAGTTAGTGGTCATATAAACATTTGGTTCAAATCTTATTATTCCTGGAAATTTTTCCGAGGCTGAGAGGCACTCCGAAAACTGCCACGGGTCTTGTTGCATTAAACGTCACTTTCCTCTGATACCAACGAAAATAAACCTGGGTTCTGTTCTTAGCAGACATCATTAGGAAAATGTAGAAGATACGCAAATGCACTAAATCATACCGCATGTCTCTTATCGGTGTTTTTTGCGTTCTGCAGTTACAGATGCGGTCTTAAAAAATAGGAAGGAAAAGAAAACCCAAGTTTGATTATTATTGTTTCTGCATTTATTATGCCCCAATATCTAATGACTTGGCATCAATCGATGGCGCTACGCCACTGCAGGTGAAACACTTCCTCAAGGTCCCTACACATTAACAGTCTCAGGGAAGAGGCTGGAAACCGTACTCCGCGTCACAAGCAAAGGGCTCTGACCAATCGGCGGCTACAGAGCCCAGTAGTATATGTATACGCAGAAATCAATGAAGGCCTTTGGCAACAGATACACATCAGCTGAGCCATAAATAACGGTTAATGAACTGTCCATCCTTCCTCTATTCCTCCCGCCGTCTTTCCTCCGTCCCTCCAACTCTGTACCTCCATTTCTGCATCCCGTTCTCTCTCTCTTCTCTCTCTCTCTCTCTCTCTCTCTCTCTCTCTCTCTCTCTCTCTCTTTCCTCTGCCTTCTTCAATCGCTCCCTGTAGCCCACCGCAGAGGAAAAAGCAAAGCAAATGCAGTTTATTTCAAAATAAAGATGGATCAACTATGCCTCGGCAACAAATGACTAAGGCCTGTCAGCTATCAATGCCTGCCTCTGCCTCGTCTGTCTGTCTGAATCTATCTATGTGTGCTTGCCCTTTTCTTTACAGAGACCTACATGTATACAGGTCTGCTAGAAAGGTATATTTAGTCTACCTATCGACCAATAGCCCACTTGCTGGGTCCAGGACGTAGCCTGCCTAGAAAGGAACCTGTCTAATTCACTCACTCATTTGTCTGTCCCCATTGATTTGAGAAGCAAAGTGGCTAAGTAATCCCCTTGGATTTCTCTGCTTCAATTGACCTGGTACCACTAGTCACAGCCAATGTGATATACAGCCGAAGGCACTCAACACACACAGAGGCAGTGAATGGCCTTGAGCTCTCCGCAGTTCAACACACACGCACACGCACGCACAGACGCACACACCAATGTACCAATGGCTTATGCACACCAATGTACCAATGGCTTATGCACTGGCCATCAGAACAGCCTGTTAACAATGTAGAGCGAAGGGCTACTGGTGTTTAAAAGCCATATTATGGATGGTTTAACCAACAAAATATCAGTTAGATCGACACCGTATTTCTCTGTTCAGAGCGCAGCACTTCAAAGTCTCAGACGCCTTAGTCTTCTACTCTGCTAAACACACCATGTGTGCTCTGCTAAAAAATATCACGCACAATGCGTCAACACAGTTACATCAAATTACACATGCACACTTCTACTGACCGTTATTACTACACTTCAACTGACCATAACTACACTTCTTCTGACCATCAGAACACTTCATGACTGTGTTAACAGAGTTCCAGTTTTTATCCAAGTAAAAAAGTACTTGACGTGTTTACTTCTGAAGATGTTATGACATTTAGAAATGTGCCAGGAAGCGAAGGCTGCTCCTGGCATTCATTTGCAGCCAGACGGATGGACGGACGGACGGACGGACGGCACAGAAGCTCATCAAGAGAGACTTTAAGTGCTTCAGGAAACACATTGCACACAGTTTAAAGGTTTTCTCTTCCCACTCAGAAGCATAAACATCATTGCATCATTGCTTTCTCTTGCCAGGCCCCAAATCTTAAGAAGTAAAGGCCAAGAAAGAAGATCCTTACACTTCATGATCTTTTAGACGATGCTAACAGCTTCCAAGGTTGCAAAATATGATCTCAAACGTTTCCTCAAGTCCATTACTCATCCACCTTCAATCAAGGGCAATATACGTATGCCACAAGATGTTCAATAGCCTGCAGAAACATATCTGTTCTGCATGTTAAGCTCAGTATCTAAAATGTGGCTTGTTAAAAGCATCACAGTGAATTTGCCTTGATATCTGCCTTGTATTTCCATCTTACAGGGAACCCAAGTTATATTAAAGGGACTTCATGACACAAGGTTAAGAGCCCTCACTAAATATTCCACCTTAATCTAACCTCTCCAGCAATCTAAAACACATGATCAGCCAGTCCGTTACCCATACTCCTTGCACTGAGTCCAAATCCTAATAAAAACTCCACCACTTGTTAACTGCAACGTTCTCACCGTTTCTCATCTGACGTGTTTCTAAATCCGGTCTGCTTCCTGCAGTAACAACTTTATCAAAGAGCAGCTAAAACAGTCCGACATCCGACACTCGGAAATTTAGCCCTAGGTCTCGGTGTCGAATTTATAAGAACCGATATCAAGAACCAGACGTCGGTTTTTCATTCGCTCGTATGCACGTGTTCAGTTTTATCATGCGCATGTCCTAAGTCCGAGTAAACAGATTTGTCTAAAGAAATACTAAAGGAATCATAAAAGCAGCAGTAAAACCCAAAACGTCCGATACTTTTCCCGTCTGTCGAAGTCACAAGTGAAGACGACGTCGCTCAGTTCACACGAAACACTAAACATTCAACCATAAGTGGTGCAAACGCTCGACTTTTCTCAGAAAGAAAAACTACCCAGAACCAGGGTACAATTAGTGGTTGGAGGAAAACAGAAGGGGGAAAGACCTGTGCCCCTTAAGAGTAGAAAAGATGTAACTAATGGGGAAAAAGTGCATCCAACTTTGGCTGATGGTCCGAGACAGTGTTGGCCGAGTTCCACTTTCCCTGATACAATCAAACTTATGACTTACAAGAGTTCATTCCAAGTAACGCTTATTAAGTAAGAAAGGCATAAATCTGCGTCCGCTTCATTTTCGGACATTCAAGAACCTCTCAAAAAACCCACAACATCCTAAAATAGGTCTAAATGACTCGCTAAATTCAATTTACATATGAAATGATTCTTAACAAGAATGAAAAGCTGCCATTCAGTCATATAAAAATGGGTTTAAAAATCTGTTTTATGTTTGTGACTTCTATCAAGTTCCTATGTTGCTGACACATAATGTCATTTGTTTACGCATTCTTTATAAACATTCTTTCTTAGCAACAGAGTACACCACCTAAACTGTCGTGTTCTGTAAACTCCAAACTTGGCTAGGAAGCAGCATCCAGTTCTACGCGTAGCCAGAGTAACCACGCAGTTTATTTACCAAGCAATCTCGCTATCTACACTAGCCTTCCAAAGCCCCGTTTTGCAGGATTCTTGGAGCTGAACTGTCTAAACATTTTAACACCACTACAACCTTCCATAACAGGTTGCATGATATGACAACAATTTGACACCACGATGCACGGGTTTCCAACTCCAGACCCAGTGGTAAGAGGGCCAGAATGCTAGCATTATCAGCCAACGCAACAGACACAATAGGAAACAGTAGCTAAGCCGTTTTACCTCGATCCCTTTCCAGCCGACTGAACCAAACGAACAATCCACGGAAATAAGAATAATCGTGATAGAAAAACGCCTCCGTGGATCATCGCCTGAGGCCCTACATTTGCAAATTTCTCAGTCTGACAGCAAAAAGAGCGGAGAAGAAACAACCGCTGGATCTGGCTAACCTTCTAGTGCAACGTTTACTCGTTTCATCCACCAACACCACCAGCTCTGTATCTCTCTCTCTCTCTCTCTCTCTCTCTCTCTCTCTCTCTCTCTCTCTCTCTCTCTCTCTCTCTCTCTCTCTCTCTCTCTCTCTCTCTCTCTCTCTCTCTCTCTCTATCTCTCTCTCTGCCATATCCTCTGGCCTGTGTTGTCCGCTCTCTCTCTCTCGCTCTCGCTCTCTCTCTCTCTCTCTCTCTCTCTCTCTCTATATATATATATATATATATATATATAATCTCCGGGCGATCAACCACTGTAGGTCAGCCTCTACTTGCCCGCCGGTGTCTTTTCCAGCCATTCTTCCATCCTTCCAATCTCCTCTCTCTCAACTGCAGCCGCTTAGACACTAATGAGCATTCAGACAGGCACTGATTCCAGTCAACAATCCATTTCCATCTGACTTCAGACTTGTTTTCCAGGCCAGGACCTCATCCAACAGGCCATGTTACTCGACGCCTACGATTCCTCGCCACGCCCACAAATCATCGCTCAGTCGATGGACATCTGAAGGCGTGTTAACAAATGCATCACTGACTTACTTACCTACTTACTCCAGGAGTGGAATACAGGAGTGGCTTTACTGAAACTACGCAGAAATTACTATTTATCATATCGTCACCATCACCACCACCGCCGCCGCCATCATCATCACCACCACCACCATCATCATGATGTTTGCTACTCATTTCAATGCATTTTAGAACAATGTCATCGTGAATGCTTAACTGATATAACAAGTTAAATTTTGTAATTACTTGCTATTCTATAAATTTTGAAAACTTCATCTTAAACGGATTTTCAGAAATTTTCACTATAGTATGACCCATGGCAATATTACGGGGCAAATCTCAGCACCCCTTTCCAGAACCAATGGAACAGCCGACGATGCCATTGACTGAATAAGTAGGTGGCAGAGGATGGCAGACCGCAAACAAGCATAAGCTTGTCATTCCTTAAGAGTCCATCAAACGTTCTCAGTATCAATTCACTTTGTGTTTTATGATTTCTGAGACAATAAATGATCAAATAAAACCTATAAATCTCTCCCATCTGTAGAAATACCTTTCACCAGCCAATTAACAGATGAAAAAGTTTACAAAATCTGCCAATCTTAAGTTACACAGATAGGTCGCAACCTTTGCCCTTTCCGTTCTGAAAATCAGACATTGATAATCAGCAACACAAGTTGAAATGAGAAACCAAAGAGAAGGATTTCACTAGCAGCCAAAGAAGACTCAAGTCTTCTCCCTCTGATGCATAAAAAATTCTGCTCCTCCTCCGCTTCTATCAAGGATTAGTCAACCTGCTGCTGCTGCTGCTGCTGCTGCTCCGGGGATCATTTAACATCAGCCTGACTGCAGATCCTAAATGGAGCTAGATAAATATTTAGCTAAAGTGTTTTCTATCCAACATCGTTATGTCTAAATATATCTGTTTAAACCTGGCTTTAAATCTAATTACCCAACTACTGTTGAACTCTAATGTAAATGTACACGTTTTTCTATAGCGACCGTATGGCCTCGACCTTGTTCATTTTCAAATGAATTAATCGGTTGAGATCCTTCACCACCGCTGCCCGTTTGACTGGGCTCCACGCCATTTTCGGTCCCCGTGTAAGGACCGTGATAGCCCGAGATTCAAATCCTTGAAGCAAGCCACGATCAGTAAGCGAACCAGCTTCTTTCTAAAGTCTCCAGAACTCCTTTATCTGCAGTTCCATAACACAGACAAGTCTTATACTTAACCAGGTGTACTTAGATGGAGAAGAGCAGCCCCTTTAGCCATCCCCAAGGGGGCAGCCATGGGTACGAAGTGTTAGCGACTTCATTTTTCTTAGCCCCGGCATATGAGGATGGGCGTCCAGCCCTCTCCCTCGCCGTCTAATCTTCCCACTGCCAGTGTGTAGTCAGTGTACTCATTATAGCTGAGTTGGCTAGAGGCACAAGTGGAGCTGAAACCTCGAAACAAATTATTGCCCTGGAGGGGATTTGAACCTCTGACCTACTGGTTGACAGTCCAGCATGCTAACCACTAGTCTGTTGTGCACCCATCTCCATAACTTCCAATAGATCTGCTGTTCCTTAAAACCAGTTTATTTTACTTAACCCAAAAGAACTCAGACGTGAAACAAACGGTTCTGCTGAGCGGGTAAACACAGAACATGGCCCGCTTGGTGCAAATTCATCTCTTACTTTGCATGTTCTCTTCCTCCACAGACGACCCATGAAACAGCTCCAAGCTATCGTCATTGTTGACGCAGGGCACCTGCTAACAACTGTCAGGGAGCCATCTTTTAGCGCCTTTGTAAGGTTCCGAGAGGTGCAATATAAATAGCCAGATACATACATATATATATATAATACATACACATGTACATACATGCATGCATACATACATATATATATAACACATGCTTGCGTTCAGTTAAACATTCAGACATGTATCCTGGATTTTCGCAAAACACTTTCGGATGTCCTGTATCTTCGACTTCACCCCAGAAGCATTCTCTTATATCTAACCCGGAAACTTCTATAGCGCCAATACAGGTGCTACATAAATAGCCAGATATCGGTATAATATGACTGCTCTATATTACATTACATGTCCTTGAATCAGTCAGACCAAGTTTAATCAGATCCTATGTGCCGGTAATAATTCTATCTTCTGTCAGAGGGCTCTATCTTCCGTCAGAGGGTCTATCTTCCGTCAGAGGGTCTATCTTCCGTCAGAGGGGTCTATCTTCCGTCAGAGGGGGCTATCTTCCGTCAGAGGGTCTATCTTCCGTCAGAGGGGCTATCTTCCGTCAGAGGGTCTATCTTCCGTCAGAGGGTCTATCTTCCGTCAGAGGGTCTATCTTCCGTCAGAGGGTCTATCTTCCGTCAGAGGGGGCTATCTTCCGTCAGAGGGTCTGTCTTCCGTCAGAGGGATCTATCTTCCGTCAGAGGGTCTATCTTCCGTCAGAGGGTCTATCTTCCGTCAGAGGGGCTATCTTCCGTCAGAGGGTCTATCTTCCGTCAGAGGGGTCTATCTTCCGTCAGAGGGGGCTATCTTCCGTCAGAGGGTCTATCTTCCGTCAGAGGGGTCTATCTTCCGTCAGAGGGTCTGTCTTCCGTCAGAGGGGTCTATCTTCCTCACTCTGTCGGGCTCTCTTTCTATAAACAAAGCCAGTTTATAGCCACCAATATATTATATAAACAGTGAGGAGTAGGTAGACTACGAGCTACACAACAAAACCTGAGATAGTGACGGAGAGAGACAGACACAATCAGACAGACAGAGAAGGAAGCCTCGGCCCCAGGGCAAATATTTTTCTCGTCTCAGTTGTAGATTTTTGACCGCAGTCTTTTCGGCAAAGGTCAGATTAAGGTCAATCAGGAAAGACCAACACAGAAATCCAGATTCGTAAATAACCTCACAACGCAGAAAAAATTATCCTGTTTTCCAAATTATATACTGATTTATAACTTGAAAATCTTATAAATGAGATTTCATTTCAAATTTCTAAAGAATTTAAAAATTAAATGTAAATTTCTGCCACAATACAGAAATACCAATTTCGCTTTTGCTCGTGGCCTCACTCGTCTCTCTGGCCCATGAACCCCGTCGTAAAGGGATCTCCATGATCCCCGTCATAAAGGGATCTCGATGATCGTAAAGGGATCTCCATAAAGGGATCCATGCTGGGGCCAAGGATATCTCCCACTGGCCTCAGTGACATCACCGGCCCCTGGTTCTGGTCCCTTGGTCTCTAAGACGCTATGGGTAGAAACAATATGGACGATAAATCGTCGAAAATGCTGATTCGAGGTAATGATGATCCTCCCTCCATCAACCAACGAATGCCTCTTACTTATATCCCGAAAATGACCTCCAGCCGAAGTACCTCAAGTGCAAAAGTAGGAAATATAGACTCCAGTGGACTTCTTCAGCGCCCTAGAAAGCCAGGAGGAGGAGGAGGAGGAGGAGGAGGAGGAGGAGGTGGTGGTAATAGAGGAGACCATCAATTGCTGGACCCCTGGTGTTAAAGAAGTTCAAATGCCTATCCAACCAGGCAGCATTGTGTAGCAATGAGTAACAAAAGCTTCAGTTAAGAAGCGCAGGCTTCCTATTAAGTTCCACTGACTACGAAATGCGAGAACCAGATTTCCTTAACTTGACGCATCCATCCTCATCAGTCTCCTCAGCAACCGCCCCGCAGCAACCGTATCAGCATCATGCTAAGAAGTCCGGCAAACTGCCCATCATATCCTTTGTGTTTATTTAGGCAGATCTTGTTACACACACGCAGTTGCTATCAAGTGGTCCTTGGTCACTGCGGCTCCTTCGGTTCACGCATCATTTCAAATGCACGTTCAGCAAACTATCAGACTTTGCTGGCCTGGTCAGCTACATTGGTTAACGCGAACGTCAAGGCGCCTCTGCGTGAGGATGCCGGTTCGTGTCCCGGTCGTGGATTATTTCCGAGATTTTAATCTCGGGCTAGCGCGGTCCTTACACGGGACCTAAAATGGCATGGAGCCCAGTCCAACGGGTAGCGATGGTGAAGGATCTCAACCGATTAATTCATTGAAAAATGAGCAGAGTCGAGATCATATTGTCGCTTTAGAAAAACGTGTACATTTACATTTACTTCAAATGGCTTCGTTTTTGCAGTCCAGAAAGAACTTGAAAGAAAGGCCACTGAATATGTAAATTGAGACTCAAGTGCGTTTACATCATAACACATGATCAACATACTGCATTTTCACATCAAATCACACTATCAACATCACACTAGGAGCTCATAATAATTATGGCTCCTTCTAAAAAGTTTTTAGAGAACAAAGTTTTAGTTTGGGATATTCAGCTGTTTTTTTCTCATCAGCAATATTTGCAGTCTTTTATAACTGATGACACACATTCAAGAAATAAAGACATCAAAGCAGGAAATCTGTGGGGCTGCAATTAAACACTCAGCATCATCTGTCTGTGTATTTATATGTCTGTCTGCCTGTCTGTCCGTCTGTCTGTCTTTCTGTCTGTCTGCCTACAAGAGCTGGCAAGATTACGAAGTCTGGCTTATAGCTGTGCATTTTTTAACAGCATTGCAGTTGACTGTTGAGTGTTGCTTCTCTAAGAGGCAAAAGATGGGAAGGAAGCAAAATAATCAAGTCCTATGACTCGCTGAGCACTGGATTTGCAAAACAACAAGTCATCCCAGCAATCACTCCATCTCACTTCCATCCGACTCTCACCAAAGAGTAGGAATCGTCTGTGTCTGCCATGATCACCGTCTGCGTGTTGTTCTAAGTCTTCGTATTTGTCTTCGTCCCTGTAAGTCTCCATCCTGTTCCCTGTTTGTCTGCGTTGCTCACTCTTTGGATCTGTCATGCTGTGTCTTGGTCCTGCTCAGTGTATTGTTCAATCTCTGTGTAGCGTGGCTACCTACAAAGTTTGTCTGTCTCTGCCTGTCTCTCTACCTGTCTGCGTGTTTGCCTGTTGGACTTGGAGAAAGTGTCGCTAAATCTGTTTGTCTCAAGATTTAGAGATTTCTCCAGAAACTATTATCACTGAACTTCAAACAGTTTATCATCGAAAGGAACATCCTCAAACAAGTTCTACCGTGTTTCGTTTCCAGTTCTCTGAACAGCAGAAATAATTTCCGGCCTTAAAAAATGAATGGAGAATCAGTGAGAGAGAAATAACTTAGTAACGGCTTAATAACTGAAAAGAAATAATCGACTCTGATCTCCTTATTATTTCCAGTTCCACCTGGAGTTCTACATAAGCCGAGCTAAGCTAGTACTACTAGCCAATGCTACTAGCTAAGCTAGTAGCATTGGAACAACTCTGGAGCAACAGTGTGTATATACATATATTTAGGCATTAGCTCCTCTCCACCACCCTCGGGTGCCATGTTTTTTATCCGGCCACCAAGGTTGGACCACCAGGCAAACCTCACGCATGCCTCCAGGCGGCAGCGGCAAACCGTATAGCAAAAGAATTTAGCCAGAGAACTGGAATCACTCGTGGAAAATCAGATGACGCTTCTTCTTGCAGCAAAAGAGTATTGATGATACTGGTGTCAAACGCCTCGTTATGGAAATGAAACAAATTCCATAAGATGAGCATTCACCCCGACCTATTTTCTTCACAGGTCTTTGCCCTCTTTCTTTCTGTATAGTATTCTGTGATCCATGTGTGGGTAGTAGTTGTTTAACGACGCTGTGTCATAACGAAGATGATTAGCGTCACCCTCCTCCTCCTTTTTCCAGACTTCGGACTGGCACCACCCGACTAAAGGCAGTGGCGAAGTTTTCTCTGAGCCATCGGATCTACTGACCTGCAGTAGATCCGATGTTTACAGATCGCAGTCCAACATTTGAAGAGCTCTTAAATGCGCCTAAGACGACCTCAATAAATCCTCGGCTGCTCTGCTTCAAGCTGCCTGACCTCACCAAAGCCACAAAGACAGCGAGAGGTCGGAGGGAGAACGATGGCATGCCTGTTGTCCTTTTGCATTCCAATCCAAGTCTCTTACCAACGTCTCTAACCATCTCCCACCTTTACCGCACCTACGGACTATTCTTGGAAAAGGGCTTTAATAATCTTTCCTCTTTTCTTACCTTACTACTGTTCCTCCAGCTCTCCCCCAACATTTCTTTACCACTCTTCAACAACAATTCAGATTCAAATTTATATCCTTGTAAGTTTCATTTTCATCCAAGGCACATTTCTCGCTGCCTCACTTGTCACTCTGGATCTGCTCCACTGAACCGAGTCCTCTTTAGAGAAGCTCGGAGATGCCGGTATTGCACATAAATCCAAACAGCCCAATTCCCGCCAACAAAGCCTCAATGAAAACCAGCTTTTGAACTGTAAACTTCTTTAATTCAACTTACTTACGAAAAACACACCCAACAAAAATTACAATATCCATAGCCACTGTTATCGCAACAACAACGGTTGCACCGAACTTCGGTTCAAACGACTGAACGAACAAAACAAGCGTCAAATGCCAGATGAAGTTTCGTCACTTCTCACGAATTCGACTCGTGGTCAATGTCTAACATTTTCCTCTGAGATGATGTGAACATTTAACTAAGTAATGTTTTATTTCCCAAATGGAGATAATCTCCTGTCCCTTTATCCAGGGTAGAAGAAGTCTCTGTTTGTCTGACTCAACAGACGTCAGCAGTGAAAAGCAGATGATTTCTACGTCAGGGGTGGAAAAAGAAAGCATTCTTTGCAAAAAAAATTAGGCAAGGGGTGCAGATGATTAGATGACGATGAAGATGATGGAGGAGGAGCAGGAGAAGGAAGAGAATGAGGATGGTTGTACATCCTGGTTCTCCATTAAGAACAGTTTCAATTATTTGATTAATAAGCGGTCATTAAGTAGTTTATTTAAACAACGTAGAATATCGCAGATATCTCGAACAAGGGGATGTTCAACGCTGACTCCTCCTCTGAGACGGTTACTCTATAGGGACCTTGAGCAAGTCCTTCACTCATAGTTGCTCAGCGCCGTCGATTGATGCTCAGTTATTAGATAGTGGCACTTAACAAAGGGAGAAATTATGATGATGATGATGATGATAATAATACCTGAGTCAGTTTCTTAACAGCTTCTTGGACATCCATGTCCGTTATTTTCTCTTCCATCTTACGGAACTCAGCAGACGTCAGCTGGCCTTGTTCCTGCGTCTTCTGGCTCTTCCAGGAGTCGGCCTCCTTCCCGTTTCGATGGCAGCTGCTGTCTGGATCCATTAGCAATCAGTCCAAGCAAAACGAAAGCAGCAGAGGGCAAACAAATGGTCCAGCCTCCTTCAGCAAAAGCTGAGAAGTCTGCGATTGGCTTCGACAGCTGAGAACGTTTCTATTTCCTCTCACCCTCTGATGTCAACACAAGCCACAACTCGATACTCAATTCTAACAGATGCGTCCTTCCTCCTCCTGCGTTACCCAAACGTTCCTCAGAACTTTGTTAAAATCAAAAGCTCACTCTTCCTTTCGGAATCCGAGTGCATCACTCGTGATCGACATACGACAGTTGCCAGCTTCTGACGTCCAGTCTCGTTCCATATTTCGGCCAAGACGAAAAAGAAATCGAATGCTGACTCACAGACTGCTATAGTTCCACTCCGGAAGAGACTGCTAGTTCCACTCGCAGACTGCTACTAGCAACTGAGGCACCGGCTGTAGGCCGGGCTGAAGAGGCCGAGAGAGAAAACAGTGCTGTTGAGTTTGAACCCTGGCTCACAGCTCTGCTGATAACTTCTCGGCGTTTATCTTCGTCTGACTCTTTCTTCGCACTGTCACAGAGCCCGATAACAACGCAGCCTAACAAATAAACGCCTTAACTGTGTTTTCTATGACTCAAGAAACGGCGGATGAACTGGCCCTCGGTCTTTCGCTCAATGACCAACCAACCAGCCATTCACGCAGCCATTTAGTTTCAATCCATCGACGCAGTTAGTGCGAACCTCACCGGCAATAGAACTGAACTCCAGTTGGCATCGGGCAGATTGGGTTACCCTAATCAGGCAGCCCGAGCGAAATCTATTGCACAGCTGTTTGTCTGTATGTCTGTCTCTGTCTGTCTGTCTCTCTCTCGCTATCTGTGTCTCTCTGGCCAATACTTTAGACTCACCCTCCGCTGGCTCCCTCTGGCGCCCTGCCAGCTTACTAGCGCTAATCTGGGCCAGATTGTCCCACCTAGGTCATGAACTCTGGAAACCAGAAACCCATTTCCAACCCTCCTCCTCCTCTTCCCCAGTCGAACGCGGAAGGGAGGCTTCTAGAGTTCCACAACACTCCAGGGTTTATCCCGAGGGAGGGAGAGAGAGAGGGAGGGGGAGGGAGGGAGGGAGGGAGAGTGACAGAGACAGGCAGGCAGAGGGCAGGAAAGAGAGGAGGAAGCGAAAGAGGAGAAAGAGGGAAGAGGCAGGCGGTTGGATGAGGGAATGGGCTTATGGAAAGAAGGCAGAACGGAGACAGGAAAATGTTAATCTGCTTATCAACTGGCTGCGCGAATGCCTCCTTTACAGTTTCAACCGCTAGATGGCAGCAGCAGCAGCAGCAGCAGCAACTGCTGCTGTATGGATCCGAAGACCAAAGTCTGACCGTGAGATATTATGTAGACTGCTTAGACTTCTTTTTAACACCAGACAGCAGCAGACAATTTGCTATTCTCCTTTGAAACCAAGTAAGAAGACCTTCAAGCGGTTGGCTGTTCGGTCTGTCTCCTTCAAGAGGTTGGCTGTTCGGTCTGTCTGCGAATACAAGCGCCTGTGTAAGTCTGCCTGAAGTTCAAGTCCTGCAAAGAGAAAGATGTGTGATACGCCTAGCAATCAGCAGTCGGAGATTTATGAAATCCTCCGTTTAGATAAATACAACTACAGAAACACCCGCAGACAGTTTCAAAAATAAAAAAGAAACTTTCTTAGGAGACATTTTTCGAAAAATAAAACACTCGACATTTGATTTGCATTTCATGCATAAAAATAAAAAATTCCTATCTATACGGATTTCAAATCTTGTTGAAACTTTATATTGTGAATTCAATGGCATCAAGTCATAAGCACCTCAACACTTCTGGCGGGTTCTTAAAACGTATATAAAAATGCCCGACTACATACATTCATCAATTTGCATCTCTATCAAATTACAGTAAACATGTATAAAACTAAGCAAATAACCACAAGTAATCGTAAGCTCGAGATTTCTACAGCGCCCAACGAAAGCTAAGTCGCGGCAGCCAGGCCCCCGAAGGAGGTCATATGGCTGACGCTAAAGGGCTGCCATCCTGCAAGAAGACGGAGTCAAAGCGTTCTTGTATTACTTCGTTGGTATTAGTGTAGAAAAAACGTGCTAAATGGCTGAAATAGAAAGTAAATCTAAATCTAAACGTTGTACGAAAAATTGTGTTGCATTTGGATGCAGTAACGTTGCCACTCTGGAATCAAGAACGGCAGAAATAACTTTCCATGCGTGAGTATTAGCTCGTTTACACTTAGCCTCAGTGATCGTAATCGTAATCCTGAGATTTCTACAGCGCCCAACGAAAGCCGCGTCACGGGGACCATCTTATTCACAGGCGCTCAGTCAAAACAAAATCGATAGGCAAAATTCTTCGGATAGATAGCATAACTTCACGTCGTGATATGGAGCAGTATCGCATCCCATCGCCTACAGAGGAAGCAAGGGGTTACTCATGTCCATTCTTTAGGCTTAATTATGGTCCCCAAGTTACAAGATTACTCCATTTTGATGTGTCCCCGAAATTTAAATCAGGTAGCCTTGCAAAAAAGTTATGGTTTACTCAAACAAGACAAGAGTCTGAGCCCAAGACTCATGCCAAGTTTAACTTTTACACCTTTTTCTATAACGACCGTATGGCCTCGACCCCGATCATTTTTCAATGAATTTATCGGGTGAGGTCCTTCATCACCGCTGCCCGTTTAAAAGGGTACCACGCCATTTAAAGTCCCCGTGAAGGGACCATGCAAGCCCGAGATTTTAATCTCTGAAAAAGCCACGATCGGTCCATGAACCGGCATCCTCACGCACAGAGGCGCCTGAGAACATGTTAACGTAGGCTCAGTTATTCCATCTACGTAACGAAAACACAAAATTAGCGTCCCATACGTGAGTTAGAAATAACAAAAAAAAATTCTGTGGGACTGGAGACAGGTATTTTTGTTATAAATTTGTCCAAATTCCACATCCTAATTGCCTTGGCAGATGCGTTGTTGACAGCTGACCCGTCTAACAGGTGGCCTAGTGATACGTCACTTCCGCTGCCGTAAGCCCAGTACACGGCAGCACTTCCTTTGGTTCTTCTAGTACCTCGTTGAGGACTCCGAATATCAGAAAATTCGATTTCCACGGCGAAACTGGTAAGAATTTATTACTTTATCTGTTAGGCCTTATGCCTTAGTGACATAAACACGAACTATAAGATGGAAAAGATAAAAGATAAAAAGTAGAAAAGATAGAAGATAAAACATTTTTAATACGATTACTTCAATGAGACGGTGACTGATGGTGTGAAAGTAGTATGTGGGCCTTACGTAAGAAGTAAATGTCCTTTACATAATGGATGTTGTTGCGCATTTTAAAATTTATTTCGTAGATGTTGGTAGAATTATTTAGTTATCCATCTTTTAGTTTGTGTTCATGCAGGCGAGGGAGAGCACTGGTCACCTGCCCTAATATGCTCAAGATAGCACGAAGGCGAACTTTAGGCTGTATCATAAGGATGCGCGAGTATGCTTAGGGTAATTTTAATAGTATTTCTCCCATTTTTGGCTTTATCATGGCCGATTAGTTTAAGCGCTCCTTCTCACTCCACACTTGTTAAACGCGGTCACGGTTTACTGACCACACTCACGTTCAAGACCCGTCTGTCATATGCAAATCGTTTGAAAACTTGTGGCACGCTGGCCGATTGGACTGAGCACTCCTTCTTTTCGCTCCACATCTTTTACACACGGTCACGGTTCGTTGACCACGCATGACCCTTCTACAAATCGTTTGAAAACAGGCATGTAGTAAGCTGGCCGATTGGTTTGAACGCTCCTTCGTTTCACTTCACACTTGTTAAAAACGGTCACGGTTTGCTGACTACACTCAATCAAGACTCGTCTACGATATTCAAATCGTTTGAAAACAGACATGTGGTGCGCTTGCCGTTTGGTTTGAGCGCTCCTCCTCGTTCCAGACCTCTTGACTTATACAAGGTACGACTGTTGAAACGTGTATACACTTGTATGTCGATCTGCGGTTTGAGCGCAAGGGGGCAGCACAGTGCCTTTGTATTTGGATTGATTTTGAGTTGATATTGAGAGACTCGTTTTATTCGAATAATTAAAAGGAAATAGTTTTCAGTTTTGAGTGAAAGACCAGCGCAGATATTGCAAGAATTCACCAAGAGTTGGAGAATTCGTAAGGTAAGTCGGACAGTTGGTGCAACTCACACCGAGACCATCCTTTGCTCTAAACTGAAGAGGCAAGTTTTCATTTTAAAGCTGTAGGGTCCTTGAGCAAGTCCTTCACTCATAATTGCTCAGCCCAATCAATTGATTTTAGTCATTAGAAGACGCTGCTCAATAAATGCATGAATAATAAAAAAAACTAAACTGAATCCTTCCCCTTATACCGACTCCAAGGGGTGGTGGTTGATTGGCATAGGTGGCTTGTTCTGCAATGGATCTTCTCCCATCCAAGTGCTAACCATGCTTGATAGTGCTTAACTTCACTGTGCTTGCCATGCTGTATCCTCAGAACGAAGAATCTATCCTTAATCATGTAAAACTAGTGCTATTATCTCTAGGCTGCTTAATTCACCTGGGATTATAATTTCTTGAGATGTTTGGTGTTTTTTATAGATCCAGCTTCAGCAACGCGAGCATCACGTTCAACATCTTCAGCATGAAATGGATGAGAAGTAGAAACCGTGACAAGAAGAAACGCTGAATGAGGAGCAGGCATCAATAGAGGAAGAACCTGGAAGATGCTAGTGAGTCTAAGCAATCCATTATCTGATTTTAAAATTTCAGAAGAGGAGGAGGGGAGGGGAAGAGAAAGAGGAGGAAGAAGTTTAAGAAAAATGTGATGGAAAAAGGAGAAAACAAAAATGATGAGAATGAAGAGGAAGAGATAAGAATAGGAAGAAAAAAGAAGAGTTGAAAATTTTGAAGATTGATTTAGAGAGCAAACAAATGAAGGAGGAAGAAAATGAAGAAAAGCGAAGAAAAGAAGAAATGATTGGAATTAAGGGAAATGGAGAGAGAGTGAGACAAGAACAGGAGCAATTAACTAATCGTTGCCCTGTTAGGAGCAAAGTTAGATAGATGGCATTACGTGTAAACGAGGTCAGGCGTGACGTTACTTTGCATCCCATGGATTCCCAGACCAAGCAGAGCCACATGCAAACCACCCGAGCGAAACCTGCGGACCGTGACTGACGTCGGAACCTGGCATCGGTTTGATAAGTGGGCAGTGATGCCAGTATAAGACTTTGGCGTTAAGGGTTCGAGGCACTCACTCTGCTGTTTATACAAGTTTCAATGATGGAGTAATTGATGAGTGCATGAGTCAGTCAGTCACTGAGTTACGTGAGTGAGTCAGTGAAATCTGTCTGTCTTGTCTCTCTGTCTGCCTGTCTTCCTGTCTGTTTGCCTGTCTCTCTGTCTGTCTATCTATCTAATTACGTTCAATTCGTTCCTGCAGAGTCATGCTCGTGGAGCTCCAGTTCGCCTGATGACGTCATCAACTCGTTTCCGGTAACGTACAATTCTTCCTGTCTGAAGGCAAGACGAGGCAACTGACGTTGTCACTGCTGCGGTGAAGTCGGGTGATGATCATCGGCTGGAGTTTCCATTTGTTGTGGCTACTGTTCCTCATCCTCTTCTGACAGTACAGTCGCCAGAACTCAGCTACGGTAAGCGTCACATACCATAGTAGATCTTCATTTCTCCCCAAATCTTCTTAATCATCATCTTCTTTTTCGTCTCCTTCTGCTTCTTCTGCTTCTAGTTCTTCTTGTTTTTTCTTCCTGTTCTAATTGTTTTTCTTCTCATTCTTAATTCTTCTTCAATCCTTGTCCATGTTCTTGTTCTACTTGTTTTTCTCCATAGGCATCAATGCAGTTCGCTCGCTCGCTCGCTTTCTCCCGATACTCAATAAATTCGCACAAAATAGCGAGCGATGAAAGAATCATTATTATATATATGGGAAGCTGGATTGATAAATGATGTGCCATCTAGCGAATACAATAACACTTCTAGTTAAATTGCATTCGTTGGATGGCAGGTGGTTTTTTTAACAGTCCAGTTTCTAATGTATTATGGATTTTTTCATAGCTCTCCATTTTTTACGAAGGAATGAAATTCTCATGAAATTCCATTTGCACGGCCACACTAGAAACAGTTTATTATTTTCTTGGCCCAGTGAGAAAAAACTTTTAATTCAAAAATTACTTCAAAATGACGGTGGGCGATTGGTTTTCGCGTAGTGTTTGAGCCGATGTGAAATATCCTTCATTCAGTGGATCCTTTAACGCATGTTAATTGTATTCGCTAAATGTCAGTAGATTTTTTAGAAATTGAGCATCTCGTTTGCAAAATTATGAAGGACTCTGAATATCAGAAAATTAGATTTCCACGGTGAAATGATTTCATTACTAGCCTGCATGTTGCTTGCATTGCTACTGATTTAATTCCTAGCCTGCGTGCTTGCTTGCTTGCATTGCTATTGATTTCATTGCTAGCCTGCGTGCTTGCTTGCATTGCTACTGATTTCATTGTTGGCCTGCGTGCTTGCTTGCATTGCTACTGACTTCATTGCTAGCCTGTGTACTTGCTTGCGTTGCCATTGATTTCACTGCTAGCCTGGGTGCTTACATTTCTTCTGATTTCATTGCTAGGCTGCGTGCTTGCTTGCATTGCTACTGATTTCATTGCTAGCCTGTGCATGCTTGCTTGCATTGCTACTGATTTCGCTGCTAGCTAGCGTGCTTCCTTGCTTTTGATCTGCTATTGATTTCATTGCTAGCCTGTGCGTGCTTGCTTGCATTGCTACACCCCCTCTTCCTCTTATCTGCCTCTGCTCTTCAGCCCCAAACATCACCCACCGTAGCTGCCACGCTGTCTTTCTGCCTGACTCTTGGATCTTGACCCGGAACCGAACCCTTTTGCCTATCGATTTTGTTTTGACTGAGCGCCTGTGAATAAGCTGGCCCCCGCGGCGCAGCTTTCGTTGGGCGCTGTAGAAATCTTGGGTTTACGATTACGATTACTATAGAAATCTTGGAATTACGATTTCATTGCTATTGATTTCGTTGCTAGCCTGAATTAGAATTACTGTACTTCAGTGAGACGGTGGCTGATCGTTTTGAACATAGTATTTGAGCCAGTCACTCGTGTCTCTCTCACTCTCGCTCTGAAATCAATTTTCCTGAAATTTCGATACATGAGTAAATTCGCACAAAATGGCGTGCGATGAAAGAATCATTAATATGTGTACGCGGAGCTGGATAGATAAATGTTCTTCTGCCGTGTAGCTAATATATTAATTTTTCTAGTTAAATTGCATTCGCCAGATGGCAGCTGATTTTTGCAGTCCAGCTTCTAATGTTTTATAGATTTTTTCATCGCTCGCCATTTTGTACGAAGAAATGAAATTTTCAGGAAATTCCATTTGCACGGTCACACTAGAAACAGTTTATTGGTTTTCGCGTAGTTTTTGAACCGATGTGAAATATCCTTCATTCAGTGGATCCTTTTACGCATGTTAAATTGTATGTTAAATGTTAGTAATTTTTTTTAGAAATTGAGGATCTCGTTTGTAAAATTATTTATGACTCTGAATATCAGAAAATTTGATTTCCACGGAGAAACTCTTTGTCAGCCTTATCATGAGCTGTACATATGGTGAGGCAAACATTACTCATAATTGTGTCTTTGTGCTGTTTGTCATTGAAAAGGGCTATATGAATGTGTAGTAACTTGCTTTATGTTGATGTCTATCTAGATAGGTTTGCAGTCGGAGAAGTCAGGTGATGATCTTCAGCTGGAGTTTCCACTGTTCCTAGTAGCCACTGTTCCTCATCCTCTTCTCATAGGACAGTCGCCAGATCGCAGCTACGGTAAGCGTAGATTTTTTCCTCCCCAACTCTACTTCTTCCGGATCTTCTTCATAGGCATCAATGCAGCTCTCTCTCTCCTCAGAAAATTCGCACAAAATGGCGAGTGGTGAAAGAATCCTGATAAATGATCTTAATGATTCTAGTTAAATTGCATTCGCCAGATGGCATATGGATTTTAGCAATCCAGCTTCTGTGTTTTGTCTGAATTCTTTCATCGCTGGCCATTTTGTACGGAGGATTCAGATTTTCAGGAAATTCCATATGCGCCACCACACTAGAAACAATTTTCTGGCCCCTGTGTCAGTGGATCCTTTTACGCATGTTGAATTGTATTCGCTTAATGTCAGAGTAGATTTTTTTAGAAATTCAGCGTGTTATTTCCACGGCGAAATGTGTAATTGTTTGCGTTATGTTGATGTCTACCTAGATTGGTGCTCTTGTAAGGTATCGTTTAGTTTAGACCTTCATTCCTTCCCAAGCTTGCTTGCTTGTGCCTAAGTGCTTGCTCTCACCATCAGTCCAAGGGTCAGAGAGAGAGAGAGACAGAGACAGAGAGACAGAGAGAGAGAGAGAGAGAGGAGAGAGAGAGAGAGCGAGCGAGCGAGCCGAGCCCAGTAGTCATTGGTTTGAAA